>CM038464.1:73348060-73548060 GCA_021464415.1 Lonicera japonica
GAAAAGGTAGTTAGTATAAATAAAACTTTTTGTAAATCAAGCATCTAACATACTAACGTCATTATCAAACATCTAACATATCAATATCATTATCAAACATCTAACATATTAACATCATGACTAGTCATGGAGTGTGAGAAGCAGATGATTAAGCAATAAGATTTGAAGTGCAAATAAGAACTAAAATTATTATTGTAAAGAATAAAATAAAACATAAATAGCAATTGAAAGGTATATTTTGGTGTAGTAGTGATGGATTTCTCAGGTATATTGATCAGATATTCTTATCGGCATATATTATACAACATGCATAATACATACTCGTAAGAATATCTAGTTGATTGTACAGGTAATAAAAATATTTTTCATTATTCTAAATATATTATTGACTTGTGTCAAAGAAAAACATGCAAAATAGAAACAGTTAAGAGTTCATTTTGTACACGATGCAAACGCATAAGCAATTGTAAAACTAAAAATATTCATACTTTAGGTAAATTTTTAGTTTCACCAATAGTTTACATTAAAACCAAATTTATTTAAAAGACTCTTAATTTAATAATGGCCCCGCGCAATTTGTAAAAGGTAAAATATTACAGAAGTTAAAAAGTTAAACAATCTTCTTCTAAGTTGAGAAAATCATTTTAAACAACTAATTGACAAAAAACCAAAAAAAATTAATAAAATTGGAACGTCTAGACAGAGTCGATCCTATTAATTAAAGGGTCTTGTGCAAAAATTTAAAAGAGACCTTGTTTTTCACTTAAATGTGTAAATAATTATATTAAACAAATTACATCAATTTTTTCAAAGATTTAATAAAATGTAGCACAAAAAAAGGCATAAAATATAGTAAATCCAAAACAAGAAGAGAGAGAAGGAATACAATTTTTTTTCTTAACAAAAAAGGGAAAATAGGTTGAGAGACCTTCTTTCATAATTTTATACAACAAAAGGACATCATACATTAGCTTAATAAATGAAGAATTTTTTAACATTATTGTTTTATTGTAAGGACAATTTTAACTTTTAGGTTAGTTGTAAGTATTTTATTTTTTATAAATTAGATAATTTAAGAATTTTAAAATGACTAAACTGCCCTTCCCTCTTCCAAATCATAATCCCGTGCACAGACCAGTGAGGAGCGAGAGAGGTGACGACTGGAAGAGTGGGGAAATTACACTACGATTCAAGAGAGGAATGCTATCATCTTAGATTGACGGAAAGCATCTTAGATCGACAGGATTAACAAAGGAAAGGAGAAGAAATTTCTTAGTTCCATGGATGTTGAAGCACTATCTAGGTATACTTTTTTTCATGTTTTTAGCTATGATTTTGCTTCGTTTTGGTTTGTTGTAGCTTATATTTAGAGGATTTGATGAAATACTGTTCAATCAATCCATGTATATTTAGATTATGGAGGATTCGATTAATGCTCTGTTTTCTTGCTCTTTTCCTCCCAACTATAGAAAAACTACAAAACTGATTTTGCAGTTTTTTGGTTTTGATGATATATTTAGATTATAGAAAGAGCTATCACATTTTTCGCTTATATTTGTGCAAAAGTTGTAGAAATATTACATGATTTTGGTTGTTTTAGCTTATATTTGGAAGATTTGATCCAATAATGAGTGATTGTTCATGTTTTGAAGGGTAGTTTTAGCATCCTTGTGATCTATCCATGTATATGCTCTGTTTTTTTTGTTTTTCTTCTTTGTGCAGAAAAAACTGCAAAACTGATTTTGCAGTTTTTCAGTTTTTGATCTAAGTTTTTTTAAGTGCATTATTTCTGCATTTGATTCTTATATTGTAGGTTTTGGTTAGTTTAAATGTGTGATTTCATATTTGAATGAATGAACATACATGTTTGTTATGCAATGTATTGCTTCTAAGTTTTTACGTCTCATTTTTTAAAGATCTTGATAGAGGCATTATAGGCATTGTTTATTACAATTGTTGTTCTTTTGGAATTTAATTGTTTCTCGGTATGAGTGTTGAAGAAATAAAACGTTTGGTGTGCGAGAGGTAGTCCAATATTAATCCCTTGTGTGTAGACCTATTTGTTACTCGTGATGACAAGGAGTTTGTTTTAGATAGGGATGATGAAATTCAATGCACGGTTTGTTTAGCAGTGGTGAAAATAGTGGAAAATATAGATATTTTTGTTAGGCGAATGGAAGGTTCTAAATTTTTGACGTCTAATTATCAGTGTGCTAGTAGTTCTTCGGGTTCTATGAGTTGTGTTGATGAAATTGAAGCACACGAACCACGTAATTGTAGTGCTTAGGCTAATGCTATTATAGGTATTGAACAAAGATTTCCGGGAGGAGCCATTGAGTTTCGGACGAGTTTGCAGAAATTTTCCATTCACCATGATTCAAATTTGAGTTCAAGAAAAATTGCAAAGACAAGATCACCGTTGTGTGAAGTAGAAAGGAGGAGCTTGGTTGTTAGTGGAGAATCCATGCATCCCAAAAGTTTAAACTTGCTAGGTTTTTTGAAATAAAGGAAATGGTGAAGGAGCATATATGTGGCGTTGGATTCAAAGATTTGAGGAAGCCGCCCATGACAAGTCAACTTGTTAAATCAGTAATTTTTGGTTTGGTTCAAGACAAGCCGCTAGTAAAACCTTTAGAGATTATAGATTACTTTAGGCGAGAATGCGATATTAGATTAAGCTATTACTTTGCTTACACTAGGAGGGGGATTACGATCAAAGAGATTCATAGGGATGATTATGCATCGTACAACTAGCTTGCGGGGTACACTGATAGTATAAAGCGAACAAATCCGAAAAGCTATGTTGTACTTGAGGTTGACGAAGAGAGTCACAAGTTTAAGAGAATATTCATATCATTTGAAGCTTGCATATATGGCTTTAACTTTTGTAGGCCGTTGTTATGTTTAGATGGCTGCCATTTGAAGGCGAAGTTTAAGGGTTGTATGTTGTCTGCCACTCGACAAATGGAGATGGAGGTACGTTTGTGATTAGATTTTGTATTGTATGTTGTCTAGTTTATTATTTCAGTTTTTAGTCTTTTTGCTTTGCAGGTAATCTAGTCAAGTATAGATCTATTCTAATTTAAATTTTTTTGATAGGGATTTTTCCACTTGCAATGGTTGTAGTGGATGCAGAAAATATGGTGTTATGTATTTTAATATGGCCGAGAATTATAACTTGTGGGTTGCAAATGAACGAAATCTTTCTATAACAACGATGCTAGATCAAATTAGTGTGAAAATAATGAAGCAAATGTCAGATAGACGTGAATTGTCGAGGAATTGGAAAACTCTCTTGTGTATGGAGGTTGAAAAATGCTTGAAGGAGAAGGTTAATGAGAGTTCGACATGGAGGGTTGTCAAATCATCTGATTTCGTCTTTGAAGTTATAGAGCAAAAGTCTTATCGTGTAGATCTTTAGACATGAGAGTGTGGTTGTAATTCATGGTGAATTGATGGCTTCCCATGTTCGCATGCCGTTTTGTGTATTTTGGCTGATAGGAAGGTTGTTTATGACTATTGTGATCCTTTTTTCTTTACGTGTAACTTTCAGAGTTCTTATGCACATGCAATTTACCCGGTGCCAACTTCTGACCATCATACTAATGTCTCTCATGTATCTAAAATTTTACCTCCCGATTGTAAAACTCAACCCGATCGTCCTAAAAAGAATCGAATTGAGAGCGCCGGCTCAAGCACAAAGAAGAAACGAAAGTGTGGAAGGTGCAACCGTTATGGATTTCATAATAAAAAGACGTGCACTGCATCGATTGTTTAGATTTTACTATGGCATAGCATAATTACATTTAGCGAATATTTGGAATTTTGAAATTCTTGGTATGATTGAGAATTTTTTTGGATTCCTTTAGTTTTGATTTTAAAAGAATGTAATTTTGATTTTGATATATGAATGGTGATGTTTTTCTATTTTTGAGGAATAAACAATATTAAGATGTTTGCTACTCTTTGCAAGTTGTTTATTTGAATGCGAAAGACTTTGATTATCTATGCTAAATTGCACTCGGATTTAGTGCAAAAGGGTTTTTGCAGTCAAATGTTTCTGATAAACTGCACGCGCATTTAGTGCAAAATCGTTTTTGCAGTGAAATATTTCAGTGCAAAAACGATTTTGCACTAAATGCGAGTGCAATCTTTAGAAATATTTCAGTGCAAAATCGATTTTGCACTAAATTGGGTATGGTTAAGAATGCAATTTATCAACCAGCATTCAGTAATTAGATTGGGTATGGCTATTATTGACAAAAAATTGCTTTCTATCCTTTTAATACAGTATGCTAGAAACATAGCATACAACTCAATTTTGGAAAGAAATGGGTAATGGCTTTTAAAACTTTGTCTGGGTAAGTTTAAAACCACTTTTACTTTTATAATTTTCCCTTACTTTAAGGCTCTGTTTGATAGTAATAGGAAAAATTCAATCCAGCAAATGGGTATAAAAATGATAAAGTGTAACCAAGAAGCAACACACATTTTTTAAGCTTTTAGTATTGTAGCATATGAAATGATTTTAGCAGTTGGCTTAAGAATTGGGTTAATTTAAACCCTCATTCAATTTTGTGGGAGATATGCATGATAAATTAGATATATCAAATATGAAGCCTTAACAGGGTTCAGAAATAACAATGAGATCCCATATTCATCAATCGGAAAAGGCATTTTCCTTTTTCGAACATTCTATATCAAAATATTCATCACCATGTTATATATTGTTAACACTATTACATAAGAACGTAGCCAAATATATAACAAAACCCTTTTAAGCAAAAATGAAGGGTAACATCTATTTCTCCTACTCTATACAGACATGCTCATTGATCAAAAACCTATTTCTTTTATTCTGTAAAGACATGCTCGTTTGTCTTAATGAACTGAATTACGTCATCGACAGCTTCTTGATTAATGCAATCTAGTTTCCAAGAATGTGGTTCATCTGTCAATATAAGCCACGTGATAGTTGCGCGCTTTGCTTGCATTAGTGCCGTTACAGAATTTGGGTATTGGTTCCCCACGAATGAGCTTCTCGCAAAAGTCGCACACGTACAAGGCATAATCCACACTGCAAATGAATAAGGTATTGTTGATGTTAGTTTCAAAAAATTAATGTTAATATCATTTTGTATGTTAATGGACATGCTTTACTCTGTAAAGAACAAAAACAAGTTATTACTCACTCCTGCTTAAACTAAGATTCCAAAATATAACAAAGAAGAAGAAGAAGAAGAAGAAATTAAACCAAGTGTTTGTCAATATAACAAAGAAATTTGTTGATATTACATAGGTCGAAATTAATATCAACAAATATACCTAAATTCATATTTTCTTTATTACATTATTAGATTATTGGATTGAAATTCTAATTGGATTATCGAATTGAAATTTTAAATTCAAATCCGACAAAATAACTGAAATATTACTAGGCCTATGAACTAAGCAGTAATAAACATGATGTTAAAGTAATTGGCGAATGTGAATCCAGGCTTTAGCCTGGCCTAAGTGCCCAGTAATTCTGTCTCTATCTAGTATTACAAAAACTGAAAAAGTGTTTTTCAACACATTGGTTTTGTATTACAACTTGTCATCAAAGTCTCGAATGTAAATAAAGTTAAAGGTATATTATTTAGCAACACACATCCCACAGGTTAACCTTTGCCTATGTCAAACATTTTACATTTGAAAGCCATCCACAAAATACAATCCATTCGAGGAACATGGCTCTTCAACGAAACCACTTTCCACCAATCAATAGCTCCGCTATGATCTCTCTAATAGTCTCTCCAGCTAAAGAGCTGTTGTTACTAGTGAAAGTCCAGTCTACTATATCTTCCTCATTACTAATGAGGAACATGTTTGATCTAGTTGTTAACTTGCAAGTTCTCTAGGGTAAAGGTCAAAGGGTCAAATCCCATTATAAAGGCCGATGAGTTCAGTAGAAACCTAAATGCTTAGCAGAGGATTTTTGGTGCAGTAGCACCAAAAATCAGACCCTCGAGGCCTCAATCAAAATTTATATATGAATCAAAATTTATGAAAATCAATTACACTACTTTCATAAGTGCAATATTTTACATCAAATGTGTTTTTCACATTCTTTTCGTCTACTGGTAATCAATATTCAAAAACCCCTGTTATAATTTTTCAATAAATTAAATCCTCATGAAGCATTTACAAATATAGAAATACAACTTTAATGACCCTTTTTTTTCCAGCTTTCGAATGTTGAAAAGTGATGGTTGAATTATGGTTTCTAATTACTAAATGGGATCTCCAAAATTGTGTTTGGGTTTTATACGAATGAGCGAATGAGCCTTCGCCACCGTTTGATACTTGCAAATCACAAGTTTCATCCTATCATAATGACATTTTACAGAACGCGACAAAGTCATATTTTTTATGGTATGTTTGGCAGCCCAACGTGGCCCTAGCAGTAACCCTCCTGAATTTGTAAATCATGGTAACTGCCTAACTGGGAAGAAAAGCAAATGTTCAAACAATAAGTAAATAAATTGTTGATGTTACTTATATCCAAGTTTCCAATGGTAAACTGCTTTACTCATTGATAGTGCGGTCGAATATGTTCTTGGTTCTCATGCATGGAGGAAGCAATGTTTGAAGGTTGTACAAATCTTACCTTTCTCCTTGTTGTGGACATTCTTCAACAATTAGTTCCATCGATTCTTCCATATGTGGTTGGTCCAACATATAGAGCCTTATGTTCATGGCATATGTCACAGCAACCTTCTACATAAAGGAAATGATATGTAGTTTTAATATCATTGTTGTTGAAAGTAATATTAATGAATATTTTAGAGTTACCATCTTTTTCGCATCGTCAATGTAGTGATTATCAAACTTTCTTTTGATGCCCTTTGGATGCAAACTGTTGTAATGTGACCATTTTCTTTTCTTCAAATCCAAGACAAGCAATGTCCTGTGGAAGCCCTTCTTATCTTTCTTGTTTCTTCCACTGTTCATTGGGAACAATAGTAGCTCTATATCGTCGGGCATGCTTAGTATAATATCATCTAAGCACCTTTTTTGGTTCTTCTCATTATTATGTTTGACAAAACTCTGTGCATCAAAGAAACATTTATGTAGCAGTTGATATGTGACATGTAATGTATTAAAAATAAATTATGAAATAACATATTACCCAAGCTAAAGAAGAAAATAATATGCTTTTGATGTGATTCGGCGATGGGTTCCTTTTTAAGTACAATGCATACCAGTCAATGATCTGCATTTATAGAAACATTTTATTTAGAGTATGTCATTAGTTTGATATCATTTTGCGCATATACATGAAAACCTAAAATACAATTTTGGTATACATATTACCTGCGCATCCACAAAAAGGTTGCACATGAGATCTTCTAGTAATGACCCTGTTATGTGAATGTTCGAATTCTGATCATGCCATGCAACAATGCTATTCAAAGAAAACACAAATCAATCAATAATTGGATTATTCAATTGTATTTGTAAGTTGGGCAGAAATAGTATTCATTCCAAAAGAAATATCCTAGAAATTGTGTGCCAAATGCATTTTTAACTACACAAACAATCTCAATGATTGAATGTTTCATAACCAGAAACACGTATATTTTAATGAAGTAAAGAGAACAACCACCCAAAAGTTTTGAAACCAGAAGCCAAAATTGTACTTATATAAACATATAATCACCTATCTCTCTACCACTACTCTTCATTCCATTCTCTCTCTCTCTCTCTCTCTCTCTCTCTCTCTCTTCACATACTTTCTTCGGATCACAGAATCAGAATCCATAATTTCTCATATTACCAGAAACAGAGCTTTTCAATTCACTCACTTTTTCTTTCTTCTTCTTAATTAAACAATGCATCATTTGGATTTTAACAGATTGAGATCTGAAGTGGGTTTTTGATAGTACCGAATCATCTTCATCATAAGTTTGTGTCTGATTGTTTTTGCGTAAAGCAAAAGCAAAATCAGAGAGTAAAAAGAGACATACTCTCTCTCATTCTCTTTTGTTAGACGCATATATATATATACACAAGCACATACACTCACATATCTTGTACGAATACTTCCTCCTTTTAACTCTGTTTTACAGACAGAGAATAAAAAAGAAAGGGAAAAAATGGATAAGGTCTCGACAGCGTCGTTTTTGCCGGAGAGTTTTGTTTTTGAATGATTTCAGCAAACAAGTGGGTGGCCATTGCAACTCTTATGTGTGGCTTGCTTATCATTAGTTGTTAAGATGGAGGAACCGCTGGTTCCTTCTCTTTATTTTTCCTTCCTTCTTTGTTCAGTTTTGGAAGAGACCATATTGGGGTCAAGCTTAGTGCAGCATACATTCCAGTGCTAAATCTCATGAGCACTCCTATGTTTGCAAATTTCAGATGGATGAATGTAACAATAAACATATGAAATTTTGTTCCACACCAAGCATATCTATCCCTGCCCAGTCATTTCCCTTATTTTATGAGCATTTACTTTTCAAACAACAGCAAGAACATAACAAGGCAGTTCAACAATGGTACCTGGACACGTCTACAGAAAGCTAAACCCTGATGCTCTGAATTATATAAATGTTGATTCAACAAGCATAGCGGAAGACCACAAACGTAGAGATATATATATATATATATAAAGGATACACTGATATGTTCATATATATATGTGATAGATTGATTCGACAGTAACCTATACTGGTTTCCTTATTTCGAAGGCCACTAAAATTATTCTATCTAATATCTTAGGTATGTAATTAAAGTTTGTAAATGTTGTCTTGTAAGAAAAATAATGAAAAATTATAAAATAGATAGCAAAAAGTCTATTTACATAGTAGAGGGAGATGTTACTTACTGTCTATTTGTATTATTGAAGAAGCATTTAACCACCTTTTGTTGATCGGGTTCTAGATATTGCATTATCTCCCTCATTGTCTTCAAGCTTCAATATTGGCTCTTCTTTGGTGTTTCAGTTCGGTACTCATAATCGTCCGCATCGATTGCCTCCGTTGTCGACTGCGTGTTATCAACTAACAATTTAAAACTTGGAGCATCATTTTCCTTTGTAGAGTTCTTTTTACCCCTTTTTGTCTTTTTCTACTCTTCTTTGTTGCATTTCTGTTCTTGTACATGCTTTTCCACTATTTTGAGCTCAGTGATGTCATCATTCTTCTCATTATCCTCTTTCCTTTGGTTGTCTCTTAGGTAGTACACGAACATGTCATCATCCTTTTGTTTTCTTTTTCTTGTCTTCAATCTTAACACAAAGGATTTGACAAATTGTTCTTTTGGTTTTTCTTCTTCATGTTTCTCTGGAGTTTTGAAGCTAATGTCATCATTCAAGGTTGTGCATTCAAACTCAACATACTCTTCAAGGCCGTCTTTCTCTTCTAAAGGGCTGCTGCTATCAATTATTTTCGATTCACATTGGAACTCCTCACTCTGTGGCTTTAGGTGATTTAGCTTTCCACTTTGCTTTACTTCAAGAATAGTTTCCAACTCAACTATCCTTTGTCTAAGGAGATTGCTCTCCTTATTTAACCTTTCAATTTCTTCATTAAAAATCCTTTCCTTTTCTTTTTTTGAAATGTCCAAGGACTTGGACTTTTTGTTGTCAATTCCATCATCCGCCCCATCTTCTGTTTCAGCATGGAACAACCTTTTCTCAGCTTCAGAAATATTCTGGAGGTGTTCGTACATCTGTAACGTGAAGCAAAAATTTAATCATTGAATAAGCATAATAAACCGAGGTTCGGTTTGGTATTCAATTTATAAGAATCGACCAAGTAAACAGAGCAGCAACCAAAGCACACAATTTTCTGATTTTTAAACATTAGTGAAAAGTTTTTTAGTCTTGTGCAAAAACAATTTTGCACTGAATTTTTGCACACGGATTTAGTGTAAAATTGTTTTTGCACTGACTAATTTATTGTAATTCCACGTGGATTTAGTGCAAAAATGGTTTTGCACTAAATCTGTCAAACTAATTATAGCAAAAGAAAAGTCAGACAAACTCTTCTTTAAATAAGTTTTTTGAATATTTAGCAGTAGTAGTAATTAAGCCATGATATCTGCAGTAATGACATATCTTAAGACAATATAATTCCCCACCCATAAGTCCACAAAATTCTATGGAATAATAGGAGATATATAATATTGAAGGCCAATTAAGTCTTGACATAATCACCATTCACCAACCACTTGAGGATCAATTTGGATAATAATCATAAGATAATTATCCAAACATGTTGGGTACGTAGGGAATTGTAATAATCAATTATTTACCCCTCAAATTTTAAAGAAAGGCTTGGCGAAAAATTTGAACTAACAGAATACATTGCAAAGAGCAAACTAAGAATTGAGAAAAAAATTGTTACAGATGTAATAGATCAAGATCTGTACAGGTTTGTTTTTTAGAATTAGGGACCCAAGAGGATGCCAATTGTCCAAACAAAACATAGCTCAGCCCAAGAAACTTTAGCCTCAATTTTCTTCATATCGAAACCAGTCCAATGATCACCCAAGGCTGACCACTAAATCTTTTGACTAGCATGCACCAAATCCTCCCAAAGAGCATATCTAGGCTTATCATTATAACTATACACATAAGTAGCCACAAAATTGAGACGAGAATTAATCCATAACCTGAACATATTAGGATCTCAAGCCACCCATACTATACCCACACTATTGATGGGACAATTATGTACAAAATCCCAGTGAAGAAGACCTTTCCTTTTAATTTTATCAACATTCATCTAACGCGCCTTATTCTCTACCAAACAAATAAAATTATTTTTGCACTAAATTATTTCTGAAAATTGCATGAGGCTTTAGTGCAAAATTGTTTTTGCATTGAATAATTTATTGTAATTCCATGCGGATTTAGTGCAAAAATGTTTTTGCACTTGATTATATTGTAAAAAATGCACGCGGATTTAGTGCAAAAACAGTTTTGCACTAAAGCCTGATGCAATTTTTCACTTATTTTTTACTGTAAAAGCACTTGTGTAAAGGTAGGCTATTCTAAAAAAGGGGTCATAATATAAATTTATGTGAGTACCTCTACATTGTCCAAATCCGACAATGTCAAGTTCTGCATTTCTTGTCTTAGAGAGAAAATGTTCCACTGCAGAAATCTTGGTGTTTCTTCCTCCTTCATTTGTTGAATTGGCTGTACAATGCTTGTGTGCTCGCATAGCCAATACTGTAATTTAGTAACATTATTATTTCTACTATTTAAAATTATATAATAAAAGAACGAATGGATTTATTCTACAATTATAAATAAATATATTTACAAATATTGTAAAGAACGTACTAGCAATTGAATGACACACCCAGGTGTCCTGATTAGATCGTTGTGGTGTTTCTTTATGCTTTTCATCAGGTTGTCGTATATCACCGTTGCCCAAGCTATTTTGTTAATGTTTTTGAACTTTTCAATATAGGGCAAGAATGACCATCCAATTGCTCCAAGTGAATTGGGGAAGAACAACGTGACCACCATATATAGGATGATCAAACGTGCAAAATCCTCATGATCTTGCGGGCCTTTTCCTTTGATTGTTCTAGCTAAAGCTTCGCATATTGCAGCTTTATTGAGCTTTGTTTTTCCATTAAACTGCCTTTCCCTAAATTCTGATTCTATTTTCTCCATTTTTACTCCTGGTTGCACAAGAATCATTTTTCCATGTGTCGGCAACCCAAATGTGACTGCAATATCCTCCGCTGTTAGCTTCAGCATCTTCCTTCCGATATTAAATGCATTTTCTTTGTCTGAAAACGTTGCAATAACCCTTTCCACTGCTCTAGTTATCATTCTGACAGTATTTACGTTCACTTTGTTGTCGTACAACGCTTTGAACATTCTTCCAAATGGTGTCCTCATAATAGCTTCGATGTGAGATGGGGGCATTTGATCTCGAAATGTATCAATCAAATTCATGGTTGATTGAAAGTTGCACCTTATGACAGTTGGCCCTTCATCTTCATTTCTGTTCGGTTTGTTTTTTCTTGATTTTTTAGAAACAGAAACTCGCCCCACTGATTTTTTCTTCAATTCGCCCTTTTTTCCTTTAGTTTGCTTTTTTGGAGTACCGTTCTTTGTAATTTCTATTCTAGGGGAAGTTGAACCCTTTGTTTTTTTCGCCTTACGAGACAGTTGTTCAGGTGAACGTTGGGAACTTGTCGGTTTTCTTTTTTTTGCCGATTCAGCCTTCTCTTTAGTCTACAAGAAAAATATACTATTGTTATACTGCATATTGTGTTTTAATAATATGTATACGATTGCATTATCAAAGAAACAAATTAAATCTTATTTAAGACAATGCACCATGCTCAAATTCTCTTAGCAAATCTGAACAAAACAGTGAAACCAAAAAACAAGATGAGTAAGAAGTTATTAATATGAGAAATAGAAGAGAATGCACCACAAAAATAACATTTCTTAACTAGTGAATTTTTATCGCAATAATTCCAACTCATTCAGATACAAACATATTACAATGTACTAAGAACAGAAAGGCAAAGAGTCCAAAATCATGCCAACCAAACAAAATTATTGCACGCGGCATGAGATATTATCAACTGATCAAATGCAAGTCGGTCATGACTGACATATGCAGCTAGTGATATATATAGTTGTGATTACAAGGGATCAAGGGAACTCGAAGAACTAATCCCTAAATTACCATAGTGATAGTTATGATTTCGATAATGATAACCGAACAAATATTCTTTGAACGCCTTATTGAGTTGTTGTGCTTCTGTTATTATCCCACAGGGAGTCAAAGAAAAGTTTAACACCTCTTTGACTGTTTTGAAGCGCTCAAAGTATTTACGCCAAACCCAGCATCGATTGGCTTGCTCCAAAATTTACAATACCACAAATTGTCACATGGCAGTTTTGCTGGTAAAATTCCGCATTAACGAAATACATAAATACCTATTCGGAAAGTAAAATGAAACAAGAGGAAACTGCTGTTGCGTATAACTGAAACAGGAAAGGTAAACCGAGTGGGATTAGTAATCTTTGTTATTCCGTGCACCTCTATTTATCTATCTATATATATAGGTCGCATCATCAGGACGGAGGATACAAAATCCCGGCCCAGCGTTTTGAAAGATCAGAAGTGTACTTACTTCCTCGAGAGAATAAGCTAGGTAGGATGTGTTTTTTTACAAATCACCTTTGTATATATATACAGATTTAGTTAACCTTCAAATCTTTATAATTGCAATTTGTAGTGTCAGATCGAGAAATTGATCACTTGGTGTATAGAAATACTAACCAATATATTGTCTATTGGGTTTTTAAAGTTACTACCATGACTAGAACTAGTAATGTAACTGTTTTAAGCAGGCATGGCATGATGGTTCGATGAAATAAAGTATTGAATTTCAGTATGAAATTTGTCAGTACTATAAACACGAGAATGAATTCGAGCTAGGCTTGAGTAATTTATCTATAGTAAGGGGGCAATAATTTTTTAACCTTAAAAATACATAATAAGGTCTAAATTACTCTGTCAACTATGTTGTGTGGTTGCATATAAACATACCAATAATAACTTTGGACTTGACTTTATTTTGTTAAAGGGTATTTGCATGTAACCATGGCTACTCTTAGCACTCAATAAAGTATTGCTAAATCGTTAAAAATATCACAATAGTCATAATTATATATATACACAAATATACAATTTTGGATTTTGTTTCTGCATATAAAATTGTCTGATTGAGAAGCTTTTAGAATTATCAAAATAAACTTCATGTCACTTTAAATTATTAGGGACTTTCCAACTAAGGTTATTTCATATCAAGGTTCTAAGAGCATTCTATACCCAGTATATTAGCAACATGATCTTCGCATCCCGCAAACAGATATACCATTAATCTATTACATGTCCGAGTATGAGAGGAGTAACTTTTGCTAGTGCGATAAGTCTTATAGACAAGCAAACTATTACATGTCCGAGTATGAGAGGAGTAACTTTTGCTCCGTTGAACAAGTTGAAGAATCCCAAGTAAGAATCCTTCCCTTTGGTACCAATTGAGTTCTAGCTCACATGGTATCACTACCCCCCTTTCATAGGAGTGGGCATGGTTCAAACCCTGTTAGGGGTAGTTTCAAAAGAAACCTTTTGAGGGGCGGTTGTTATGGGAGGGCTACCGCCAATTGTGTAGCTCAATTCCATTTCTTAATAAGAATCCACTCTAGTCCTTGACTAGAGTTTTCAAAAGATAAAAAACACTCTAAGTCGTCCATTTAGAGTGTTTCGGTAAAATTTATTTACGCAGTTGGATACGGTACCTTAATAAAATAAATTGACCAATCGTTAAACAGTGAAATATTATCATACAAGTACTCTTGAAGTGACACATCATAGATATTAGCATACATTCATATAACAAATTCTAAGTAGTACACATTTGTATTTTAAGAGAAATAGTGTATTAAGTGATGCCTACTTTTTCCACTAAATTTGTATTCACCAGTCGAAGGTTGTATGTACATAGAAGAAAACAACCAAGTAATATTACATATATGAGTAAAATGGATACTTACTTTGTTTACTTTTTTTGTTGTTAAGCTTGTTTGTCATGTATTTTTTCCATGTGTCGGTGTAGATTTTGGAGATGCCATTATCCCGTTGATCTCTACAAAATTGATGTTAATCTTCATTATCATCAGGATCTTTAGTAAGATTTCAGGATAGATAAATAAATAAATGAATTCAATCACACATAAGAGTAAAAGCTTAGACCAGTGAACACGCAACCTACTTTTAAGCGCCTAATGAATTTAGTGCAAATCTACTTTTTGCACAAAAACAGATTGATTAGGTTCCACTTTTGAACCCAAATATTTTCATTACGTGGGTAACTAATTAGCTGCAAATTTATAAACTACTAATCTCTGCGTCAAAGTCCATGTTATTGCAAACTCTTTGAAACTCTACAGTTTTATCTTCTACATAAATATAAAAATTATGAAATGCAAATAGCTATCACTCTCTCACAAGTAAAAAAGAATGAAGTGGAGATTCTAATGAAATACAGGCATTTGTTCTCAATAGAATAGTAAAGTCTTTCCTTGTCCTAAACCACCATCCAACCAAATGGTCCTAGTCTAATAGAATAGTAAAGAATGAAGTGGACATCACATTTTTTGTCCCCTGTCTTTTTGGCAGTTGAGCAAGTGGGAAAAAAAATTAAATAAATAAATTTTGTAAAGGCACATTCGGTTTTCCTCAGAAGGTGGGGGGACCCTTGAAAAGCTATAATGGCTTTTGTGAAGGTGTGAAAAAAAATGAATTTTGCAATGTGGGGACCTCAGTATTATATCAACAAATTTTTTCACAAGCATCAAAGAGAATAAAAGTCAATCTCACATAAGTACATAAAGAAAATATATCAATTGTTCAATATAATATTTCATAGTATGTGCTGTGACCCACTCCTGTATTTCATAGGCATCTAAGGATTTTAATTTTCTCTTTTCTCTTTCAAGAAAACAACCCAGGTAAGCCAAACTTACTGTGCATATATGTAATAAATTCATTTGTTCCTGTTGACACAATTAAATAGAATATACAGGTAGGTATTACATTTTAATAATGGCATTAGCTGACCATTTATTATAGTTTTTGATATCTGTCATTTTCTATAACTTCATATAACTTTTATTCCTTTATTCCTTTTGTCTTATTAAGCCAAACTCACTGTGTATATATGTAATGATTGGTTCTCAACCAACGAATCTATATCTTAAAAGGTTTACTGTCATTGAAACTTTGCAGTTGCTTGTAATTGAAAAAAATCCTCATAGAGTACTACAGTAACTCATATGAAGTTATCAACTAATGGATTTACAGTTATGTGAGAACATATATTGATGAATGCATATCTACTGCAAAACCGTTTTTGCAGAAAAACCAATTGAATCCATATCTAGTGCGAAATTGTTTTTGCACAAAATCGATTGATACATATACATTACTCTACATAGTAGATTGAATAAGAGATACCTGATGATTGATAATGTCGAAGAGTGAGAAAGTAATGGAAGAAGAAACAAAGTTGAGAGGGTAAGCTTCTAGGGCTTTTTCAATCACTTCTCGGATGGAGATCGAGTGATGAAGTTAAGGAATAAGAGATAAAATAAAGATCGAGTGATGAAGTAATGGAGTGAAAGAGGAAATTCAGATCGAGTAATGGAGATGTTGTTTTAAACGAATTGGGAGATTTTTGTTGATAAAGGAGATTGAGTTACGGATATCGTGTGAGTAGAACTGGGAGTGTGAATTGGAAGTGCAAATCGTGTGGGAGGGAGGTTGATGGCACAAGTTGTAATTAATCAAAAAAGAAAGGGCTTTGTCTTAACTTTAATAAGACACGTGTCGCTTTCATATGAACTGTCCTTAATTTATAATTATAATATACAGTGTCCTTTTTTTGCTTTTAATTTTATAGGATGCCCTTTAAACTTAATGCCTCAACAAAAAAATTAATGGGTATTCAAGAGAGAGAGAGAGAGAGAGTGAACTTAATGGGAAGTGTTATAAGTATCTTGGAAAGATTAAAAAAAATATACATAAACATGTAATATTGGGTTAGGTGGAACTTTACATCTTTTTTTAGTTGGGCCCTTGTAATTTTAGCTTTTAATTTGGACACTTTCATTATCAACAAATAAATATAATGACTAGAACTTTGGCCCTTAAGATATCGTTTGATTTAAGTATTAGGGCTAGTGGAATTAATAATACTAGTATTAATAATATTAGATTATTAATCCTGGTATTAATTTAATATTAATACCCTGTTTGATTCATGCAATATAAATACTGGAATATCTCATGATGATGTTAATATTATGTTTGGTTCTGTAACTCGTACACGGGATTATATTTTAGACAAAAAAAATTTTTAAAAAAAATTACAATAATAATAATATAGTAGAAGTAGCAGTAGTGGCATTTTTTTAAATATTATAGTAGTAATGGCATTTTTTAAAATATATAGTTCTTTTTTCTTAATCCTGAATAAACAAAACCACCTCCATCCGGTATTAAATTATACCACAAAGAGTGGTATTAAGTTAGTACAGGTATTAGTAATCCCAGCACATTTGTGCGAGTCAAACACGGTATTATAAAAAAAAGTGGTATTAATAATTCCATCCCACTTTTTAATACCCGAATCAAACGAGGCCTAAGTTTATAAAGGCACCCAATATTTATGCCCTGAACGGTTGCCCATCCTCCACAACCTAGTGCTGTCCATGCATTCAGATATAACAAAGATTGTAAAAGATTGACCGTGTATTCATTTCGCCATATTGAACCTTAAAAATTGGTGTTTTTCGATCCCCCAAAGTTGAACACAAGGGTAAATACAAATTCAGGATTTTATCATGGGGTGGGCTGATATTAAAAGAAGACATTCTTATTTACTTTATTTTTGAGAAAAAAATAATGAAAAAAAATATTTTTTCCCTTTTACAATCATTTTTAAGAAAAAAAAAGCCTCACGATATTCAAAGAATCACGTGTATATCTCAGAATTCTATAAGATAATTTTTGCTTGATCTTCAATTCTAAAATTTGAGGTTGGGTTTTTTAATACATGATAAAAGAGGTACTGAACGAAGGAGTTGGGTGGTTATGTGGTGAAGTTGTTAATAAATATTTTATTCATCTCGAGTTCTACTCTAACATCTTATGGGAAATGCTTCCTTTTATAGAGTGGAATGTCAAGGTGTGGATTTCGGTCTGGGCTAATCCAAAACTAGTGTAATAATAGTGGCCCATTTTCAAAGGGCTGGGTTACAACCTATTTTGGAGGGGCTGTATTACAGCCAGCAAGATTATATACTGTTTGCGTGAGAAGAAAACCTTCGAATTAAGTCTTGTTTTTCTTTTAAACTCGAATAATGGGTTGTATCAAGTCATGTTATGGAACTGAACAACCGAAGAGATTATATGGATGCATTTCAAGTAAAGATTTTTGTTGGAATTAATTCACTTAGATCTCGTTTGATTCATGTATTAGGGTCAGTGGTATTAATAATACTTTTATTAATAATACTGGATTATTAATCCTTGTATTAATTTAATACCAATATCCTGTTTGATTCATACAGTATTAATACTGGAATATCTCATGCTGATGTTAATATCATGTTTGGTTCTGTAACTCGTATACGGGATTATATTTTGGACTAACAAAATAAAAAAAAATTAAAAAGAAAAAAAAATTTAATTTATTTTTTTTAAAAAAAAATAATAATATAGTAGTAGTAGTAGTAGTAGTAGTGGTATTTTTCAAAATATATGGTTTCTTTTTCTTAAGCCTGGATAAATAATACCACCTCCCCCTGGTATTAAATTATACCACAAAGAGTGGTATTAAGTTAGTACCGGTATTAGTAATTCCAGCACATTTGTGCGAATCAAATAAGATATTATAAAAAAAGTAGTATTAATAATCACATCCTATTTTTTAATACCCGAATCAAACGAGGCCTTTAGTCATCATGTCAAATCATCAAGATCTAAATTAGAACAAGTAAACTGCGTACCTGGATCCATGACAAACAAATGCGGAATACGAAGATCGATCACAATAATAGTACGGATCGAGCGGGTACGTGGTCTTTCTCAACCAAATCTCTTTAGGTTCTAGATGGGAATTTTGGTTCTCTTCCAAATGAAGAGAATAGAGCTGTAATTTGATTTGGTGTGTTGGGAACCATAACCCTAATATCAACTTTATATACAAACTAATTAGAGTTTCCATTAAACCCTAATAATCTATATAAGGTTTCTACACATTTGACTCAGATTCATTTGAATAGTCTATGGGTTTAACAAAAAAATTAATTAGACCACTAAAAAATTAGCCCATTAATTTTAATAGCAAATATAATTAAAATATTATAATATGTTGCCCACATGAATTATAAAATATAAATTTTCTAACAATCTTTCACTTGGGCTACATATTACTCCGGAAACAATTATATCACGGAATTCTTTAAGCGCACATTTGTATACTATTTATCCTTAGACTTCTCCTTAATCAATATGGCCTATCTCATGTACGAGCAATGGAATTACCGCAGCTTTTATCACAGTAAGGTCGTGATTAAATCACGATTATCACCATACTAATACACTTAATAACATAGATCAAATGTGGATGAGTAGTATGGAAATTAATTGCAATGTGATCTTAGACATGCCTATTTTCAACTAGCCCAACTTTAATGAGATAAACATTAACCGTCCAAACTTTCTATTAAACCACAATGGAAGGGAAAAACAAATATTCAGAGTTAAGACGAAAATAAACCATCTTCTTTATTCTGCAAAAAATATGCGTCTAAATAAAAGAGCATCAATGATACAAACTCCCACTAAACCAACACTTTATTAGATAACACAAAACCCATATGAGCAATATACTCATAAAATACCTTATGTGTTAAGCCTTTAGTGAACGGATCTGCAATCACGGAGTTTGTACTTATATGCTCTATAGACACGACAACTCTGAACTCTTTTTTAACAACAGAAAACTTAATATATATCTGCTTTAGATTTTCGAAAAATTTCTATTGTTGTCGAATATAGCACAATCAATTTATTGTCACAAAATATTTTTAATGGTCTTTCAACACTATTTATAATTCGCAGCATAGTGACAAAATTTTGCAGCTATATCCTACCCAAAAATAGAAATCAGAATACCATATGATCTCCAACTGATTTGACTTTCGATACGTAAGTATATAATTTTTTTTGTTCTCTTTAAATACCGTATAACCCTTTAATTGGCTGCTTTCTGGAGATATATCATAGGGTTACTTATATATCTACCAAATATCTTTATTATGAACGCTAAACCCAAATCCATACATATTTTCTGATACATCAGACTCCCTATAACTGATGCATGAGGAATCTTTTTCAACTCTTTCTTTTCAACTTTATTTTGGGGCACTAGTTGTGACATAAATTGTCTCCTTTAACAATGGGAGTATCTCCTGAATGACAGTCTTTCATGCCAAATCTTGGTAAGAATTCTTTCGATATATCTCTTTCGTAAAAACCTTAGAATACCCGACAATAATGTCGATGTATCTATATTCCTAATACAAAAGAGATATTATCAACATAAAATACCAAGAAGAAAATATTACTCCCACTGAACTTATGATATACATAATTATCAACCGGATTTTCCTCAAAACCATACGAGATAATAACTTGATGAAATATGTAATACCATTGATGGAAAACTCCTTTAAGGCCATAGATGGATTTCTTTAATTTCACTTTTTCTTGAGAGTGTTGAGTTTGCTATATAGGAAAATTTTCAACATTGTCTTGATAATCCTAATTTGCATTTAAAACAATGTCAAAAATTTGTTTCTAATCAATGTTAATAGCAGTGCTTGGAATTTGAATAAATTCCTCTTCAAAGACAATGTTTCTAACTTTATCTTCCCCTTCAAACTCAATAACCTCAAGAAATTTGGCATTTTTCGTCTCAATAAAGGATTTATTCGAGGGATCGCAAAATTTATAATCTCTCGATCTTTCAGTGTATCTAACAAAGTAGCAAATAATTTCTTTATGGCTTTACTATAGCTAGACAACCTGTGTTAGCTACTGCTTTGATATAACACTATTTAGAGAATATGATGCAGTTTTAAGTGTTTCTTCCTAGAGTCATTATGGTAAAGAAGAATGATTAATCACGCTCATTCCCATATCCTTAAACTTCTGTTTTATGTATCAGCAACACTGTTCATACTAGGTCTACCTAGCATGGTGTACCGTGAGATGATTCCGCATTTCTTTAAGAATTTCATAAAGGTCCAGAACATTGTTTACCTTATCCGTTTTATCTACCGTAGTATTCACCACCACGATCAAATTTCACGGCCTTAATTTTCTAGCCTAGTTGATTTTTAACTCCGACTATGAAAGTCATAACAATGTTTAAGGACTATGACTTCTCATTAATTAAATATAGGCACCGTTAATAATTGTCATTAACATAGTAAAATACTGTTAACCATTGCAGAAGGCCATAGAGAACAGTTCACAGATATCCGCATTAATTAGTTCTAAAATAATTGAAATCCTTATGGCACCTAGTTTCTTTATGTTTGTCCATTTTTTCTTTACACATTAAATACAGATTTTAAAATCTGTTAAATCAAGGGGTTTCAAGAATTCCACAAGTCTCTTAATTCTCTGTTTAGAGATTTGTCCCAAATGCTTGTACCATAACATGGAAGAATTCTTATCAGTTAGTCTACGCTTTGTATCACCTGAATCAATTTACAAGGTTTCATTACATGAGGTGATTGTATCCATATATAAGTTATCAATTAAAGAACTAATTGCAAAATATTTGAATCTTGAAAAAGACTAACTTTATTATTTTCAAATGAACAAGAATAACCATATTTTTCCAAATGAAAATAGAAATTCCATCTAAATGACAATACTATATAAATCTATCTTAAATCCAAAAAAGTAAACAGTCTTTAATGATAACCTAAAATTCTTTAAAACCTCAACTGTAATTATTTCGTCACTGCCATAATAAATGAATCTTTTAATATCAATTAGGTTGTGGCTCTACATATAACCTCTAAACACACTTATATGAGTAGTATCACTAAAATCTACTCACCAAGTAATCACATGTACATAAGTTAAACTAACTACCAAACAAACCCTAATGAGAAGTATATACTACTTTACACGCCAAGTGGCATATTTGGAACATTACTATGTATATCCTTCTTGCAAAGTAATTGACAAATTCTTTATCATATTTCTTTTGCAATTACTATAATATCGTTCCAATTGCAGCTTCTTAACCTTTATCCTTTATCCTTTTCTTGTCATTTAGAGGTGTTCGCTAGATGAATACTTTATGTCTTTTATCATAAAATCTTTTCTTCTTCTTGCACACTGTGAGATATGAGCTCATTAAGAGATCATTTATCCTTATGAATATTGTAACTCACTGTAAGTTAACTATATTGTGCAGGAAGATAAATAAAGAACTGGATGCACGAACTAGTCATTAGACAGCCTTAACTTAAATGCCTTTAGTTTGAAAGCAATATTATACATTTCCATAATGTACTTCCCTTATGTTCTCTTTTTTTCCTTATACCTTATTGAAACAAGACTAGTCAAAAGGTTACTTGTTTTAGTCTTTTCGTTTTTAGCAAAACATTTCTATAATTTATTTAAGGAACTAAGTAGCATTTTTCTCATAAAGCCCCAAAATATTTTGGAATAGAAATGTTCTATTTCCAATTCTTAAAATTTGTGTTGTTAAGCATTGATACCGAATTTATGTTGACATATATATATATAAAGCATAACTAAAAAACTGAAAAGAGAACAAATTTTAACAAATTACAAACTTACAATTAATATACATGTCATAACATAATAACAAACAATCTATATGAATGACACAATTATCCAAATTATCAATAGTGGGTTCCCATCACAAGATATCTAGCACAACATTGATATTTAGTCTTTGGACAGAAATATCAATTTGTAATTGGCCCTCTCAACGCAGTAATCAAATATAAATGACAAATCCTATCAAATAATAAGACTTCCTTTGGGCTGACGTATTATTTACATGAAAAACTTGATTGTCATATTATATTTATTACCACAGGTGTACATATTATTCGGCCAAATAATAACCTTTATTTGGACCGATTATAATTCGCATAAATAATAAATACACACATCTTAATATTTTAAAACAAACAAATTTACACGATAGGGGTTACTTTGGCAACCTATCGTTTCAATTCATCTATTTAAAATATCAGACGATTTGTGCTTCGCATCCTTATGATCTAAAAAAAATAGATTTTTTGAATTAATGAGATTTGCAAAGCACAAACTTTATATTTCTCACATTGACACGTACTGCAATTTTGAATTACTGGCAGTCTAGGGTTTGCGTACCCAAACAAAACTGTAATAGGCACTTTCAATACAAGAATCAAATATTGATAATAATTTATGTCAAGCAAAAAGCCTTTCTTTGGACTGACTTATTGCTCACATGAAAAGCTGATAATTATCATACATTTATTCTCGCACGTGTGTCTATTATTATGCCAAATAATAACCTTCCTTTGGGCCGATTATTAATTGCATAAATAATAGCCACACAAATATCGAGAGAAAATAATATCTATTATTTGGCCAAATAATAACTTTCCTTTGGGTCATTTATTATTTGCATAAATAATAAACATAAATACTTTAAATAAATAATAAACTTGATTCAAACCAAAGTGATTACACAAATTAATGTGACACCCCGAAATCCCGTTAAAGGATTTCGCCTCCAGGACCCGGTTAGTCACGGTGTCGTACGCGACGACGGTTGTTGTAGTGTAGAATTTAGAACTTATATAAAAAAAGAAATTCCATATAAAGCTATATTTTTAGAAAATTTTAGCATGTGGAGTTTGTTTATAAAACAAAACCAAAACTTGTCAAATTGTACCAAAGTTTAACTAAAATAATATCTCCATATATAAGAATTATTTGTCCAATCAAATACAATGTCTCCATACAAGGTAACTCCTCTAACAAGGTTTCAATATCAATAAGCTTTACATTTATATATACAACAATACAATACATAAACAATTATTAATTAAAGAACTGGCAAATAAGTCGTTTCTAAACGACTTAGGTGATCAGAGGCCATCAGAGCTACTAGACTCCATAAGCGCACCATCCCCGAGAACACTTGCAACACTGGTTTGGAAAATGGGAGTGAGCTAAACGGGCTCAGTGGGAACTATAAGGTTTGTATAAGAAAATAGGTTAGAAAACCATGCATGCCATGCTATGCAATATAATGAAAATAGTTTTTGTTAATGAGATGCATAGATATAACTTTTCTTAGCATAAAGCTCACTTTTCATAATATTGATGAGCCAAGAAATTGGTACATTGTAAGGCACTAATATACACTTTGAAGAGCATATATTATTACATTTGTTGTATTTTTGGAGCTTTTCAGGTATTTGGAATTAAATCGAGAACTTTGCAATTGAAGGAAAAAATGGCTGCGCGCAAGGCATGTGTTCAAGAACTTTCTGGCATTAATCCGTAAGGAATTTGAAGAAAACTCCAGAGATAAAAGTTCTAGAACTTTGCGTTAGCTACGCGTGGGAGAAAACCTTGCGTCAATCGGAATTCGGAGTGCAAAGTTATGGACAATGTACGATCAGTGCGCTACTGAAATTAATTCCAGTGGGAATGTTTTAATTTGATGAAGATGTATTTTTATAATTAATGGGCCAAGCCCACTTGCTCAGCCCACTGCCAGCTGCCTGAGGGTCCAGTATTAGACATGTCCAGCACTAAGCTCTACTTAATTAACTCAAGAAGCAGCCCATTTATCAATCTCATGAGCCCATCTCACCATAGAACAACCAATCAATTATAAAAGAGGAAGGAGAGAGCAGCTGGAGGACACGCACAACAGCCTTTATTTTTTCTTTTTTTGCTCTTTCTTTCTTCCTTTTCGATAAAGAAGTAGCCTTAGCTTTTAGTGTTTTTTTTCTTTCTTCGATAGCCGTGCACAATCAGAAGGATTAATTTTTTTTTAATTAAAGCTTTAGTCTTCTTCTTGGTGTCTTTTGATCAATTCAAGAGCAGTCCTTTTATTTATGGTGGAGTGAATTATCTTATGCTATTAATTCAAGATTGTTTTTTTTCAATTTAATTGCGCGCATTCAAGTAAGTATTTAATTTATTTAATTATGCATTATTTAATTATGTGTTGCGTTTTAATTACAAGCATGCTAAGCTAGGTTATTTTCTAGGGTTGAGGATGAGTATATTTGATTGATTCCCTTGCACGTATTCATGCCAATTGACTCTACCAATTTAATGCTTTAATGCTAAAAATAATTTTTTCTATTGAATGCCTATTTTAATTGATAAAAATAAAATTGGATTTTCACTATTTTTTGTTCGATTCACCTTATGATTTGTTGAGAGCAGATATAGGGTGTGTTTTGATTTTATACATTTGTTTAGCTGTGGAACAATTAACACTTGGATTTTATAATTTAATTAGGCTTAATTGAATTTATTTTTCGCATCTAATAGAGTCGAGAGACCAAATTAGTGTGAGACAGAGAGTAGAGTTTGCTGGGCATGAATACTAGAAACATGATATCAAATATATGACTCCGCAACCTTAGTATTTTATTAATTGATTATTTCATTAGTGTTTTTATTAGTTTATTATTTTATTCGTATTCTTAGTTAATAAATCATCCCAATCAATTTTTAAGCTAGATTAGCAATTAATTAGAATTAGTGAGAGAGATACGTACATTCCTTCCATCAAGTCCTTAGGGTTCGACCTCGCTCTTGCTTAAGCTATACTAAGTACCGATTCGTGCACTTGCGAGTAATTAAAACATTCACAACAAATATACGTTGCCTACACTCTAGTATAAATACATATACTCTGGAGTAGTCAATATCATGAAAATATTTCGTGTTATGCATATATATATAATGTCCCCTACCCAAAGTATAAAAAAGGCAATATGTATATATATATCTCATCATACAATATGTCACAACACCGTGGCCAGATCTATCACATCAATTGTACACATAAACGCATGTCTAGAATTTTATCTACGTGTGCACACAGATCGCGATCAAACTCGGTTTCTTCTGGCCCCAAGGCAGGGACCACCTACCGGGTTCACTTAGACAGAGAATGCCCCTAAGGCAATAATATAAACTCACGTAGCACCAAGGCTATACGCTACAGGGTGATAACCAAATCTCTACCTGGTACGAACGGTGTAGCCAACTGATAATAAATCCCATACAATATTTAAAGAATAATAAACTTATCAAAATAAGATAATCATAAGAACATATAATTCAACATGTGTAGATATATGTATATATGTTCCATATGTACTTGTACAACTAGTATATATCCATTCTAGTTATATGTACATATGCATACTGTAGACTATGTAGTGGTATTATTGTTGTACTTGGGCTAGGTCTGCTATGTCCATCAATTAGTAGCTTGGAATATCATGAATTTAGGAGGTACTATAAGGTTTCCATCAACGTGGCACCAAGCCAAATATGATCTAGTTTTCATAGTATATACGTTCTATGTAGACCTCCCCTTAAGATCATAATAATTTGTTTATACATAAAAAGGCTCATAATCTTGCCCAACATAGTTACGGACTGGCCAAATAAGTAACAAAACTCATAAATTATAAAGCAACAGTCAAAGCACAACAATAATATCACCAATAGGAGTGATTAAGGCCAAAGCATACTTTTAAAACCATGTATAGCGTCGTAAATATGCGTACCATAGCATACAGTTCACAATCGTACCCGTATATAGGGGTTTTATACCAATCTTTCCAAAAACAACGTAAAAATTGGGGCTTCTCATAAAATCTATAATTTATGATCATATCAAGTATAAATCAACCATTGATTCAAGATAATTTACCCCATAACCCCATTAACATGCATTTATAGAAGATTGTAAACAAAATCATTACATAAGTTTTGATTCAAAGTGAATAAGGTATAATAACTTGAAAACATGTTGTAATACTATTGTTCCCACCTATTGAGGGTTAATCCCTCGAAGAATTGCGGAAGAAATGAGCTGAAGAAGTGTAGACGCAAAACCCCCAAATTTAAGCTCCAAAACCCTAGCTATAGTGAACCAAAGGAGGAAGAGGATGAAGATGATGATCTTATGGGAGGGTAGGAATCAAGAAGGATTATCCATAAGAATGCCTAAAATAGCCCTTTCAATCTCTCTCTAAGAGTTCTCAAGGGTTTGGTGATCCAATGAGAAGAAAGAAGGTGAAGAGAATATATAAAAAATCTCGCTAGTACGATGTAGTCGACTACTTCTTGCTACGCCATGAGATTAGAGAATCCTCTAAGAAGAAACAATAACCAGTGGTAAACCGTCGATCAATGGGATCTCCCGCCTGTCAACATCAGAATAAGCTCGTAACTCAAGAGAAGATATGGAGGAGAAGTGAAGACCATGAAACATGGTTCCCTCAAGGTACCGAAGTATCCGAAGAACTACAGTATAGTGTGTGGACTAAGGAGCAGACATAAATTGACTCACCAAATGAACTGCATAAGCGATATCTGGGCGAGTGACGGTACCAATTGTCTATATAAAGTAGCATCACTGAGAATGGTGCCATCTAGCAGAGTAAGCTTGAGATTAATTTCTAGTGGAGTAGGCGTAGTTTTACCATCAGTGAGACCAGCTCAAGCAAGAATGTCAAAGGTATATTTTGCTTGAAAAAGACAATATCCAGCTGAGTCGGAAAGAATTTCAAGACCTAAGAAGTAGTTGAGACGGCCGAGATCCTTCATTTCAAAATATTGGCTGAAAGATCTCTTGAGATCAGATATACCCCCATGATCATTTCCTGTGATTATCATCAACATAGAAAAGAAGAAGTATAATACCATTATATGTTTGTCGAATAAAGAGACCAGGATCAGAATTGCTAGAAGTGAAACCAAACTTCGCAATTGTTGAACTGAATTTTGCAAACTAGGCACGAGGAGCCTGTTTACTCTACTCTTGTACAAGGCACGACGCAATTTGCAAACCTGGGAAGGAGTATGAGTATATCCTGGAGGAGTTTTCTGACTATGCTCAAAAAACATGTAATATATACACCCAAGTACAGGCGGTCAAGTTATAATATATATACTTGGAAGTCCAAGGTCGAACCATAGTGAAGGAGGGTAATTCTATTATTCTAGCTTTCAACAGGGAGAAAGAAGAAAAAAAAATAAAAATAAAAAGGTAATAAATTTTCTTTGAATGGGAAAAAATAGAATAAGAAATTAAATTTTAAACTTAAAAGAAAATAAATAAATAAAAATATAAATAAATAATAAAGTAAGGATAAAATAAGCAGTAATTGAATCATGTATCTAATAAAATGAGGAAAGAGCATTAGGGGTATCCCTAACTACGACATTACAAATAATGTGACTGGTCAATTCAAGACATGACTGTGGACCTGAGTTCCTACTAACAATGAATGCCCTTAGCTCACCAATTATTAAATACTAAAGTTCACGATCATATCATGAGAAGTGCATGACAAGACTTATATAAGCTACAGGTAACTTGAGTTTTCAATAAGGGAACTTATGATTTTTTTGAAAAATTGATTTTCACTTAGTAATGCTAGTACGTGAAAAAAACAAACTAAGTTTAATCAATTTTAGTAAATATTCAAAAACCTAACTCATTCCTAAAGTTCGATTATGCGTATGCATGACATACGGTAAAACCATTCCTTAAAAAAATGTAAAAAGCTAAACTTGGCACTATTTCGGTACCAATTTCAGAATGGCACCAAAACAACACCCAAGGCTCCCAAATTACTTGGATAACTAATTCAGCTCGGATAAGGACTGTCCTCTATTAAGCCTCGTTAAAGTTTTAGTACAAAAATTCGTAATTTGAGGTTTTTCGGTTCTTTTGTCGAATAATCGAGAAATTATCTTAAACATTCATGTTTTCAACGCATGAAAGGTTAATATATTTTTCAGATTTATTAATTGACCTAAAACTCATAAGAAATTCAAGCCACAATCATAATTCAATCGAAATTACGCATTAATCCGCCATGCCTGCACTACGGACCCCTAACTACTAAATTACGTTAGCATGTTGATAACAACTAAGCAAAACATGATAAATTCAATCACAAATTGACCAAATATATTTCTGAAATCTAATTGAATAGGCATACAAAATCTCACAGCAATTAAAACTAAGGAACGATTAATAAATAAAAAATACAATTTAAACAAATTTCTGTAATGAAATACACTGCCAGAAACGAAATACACCCACTGGTCTTGAAAATTTTGGGATTTGGAACTCCAAAATCGTGTGATTGTGTAGAAAATTTTACAATGATCGTTTTGATAGGTGGATCATCAAAATCGGCCAAGAAACGACGAAGTTATGATCAAAATACGAAAGCACATATTTTTAGGGTTCTACGCGAGATTCAGCCAAAAATTCCAATAAAAATTATAAAATAAGCATGGATTTCAATCATCTATCACATTCAAACACATAATTAACTAACAATTTAAGCATTAATGAGCATTAATTGAAAGAAATTAAAAATAAAATTGAAAGAGAAAAACTTACAATTACGTAAATCATCAAAAACTGCACTGCCAATATTATTGAACTCCGTCTCTTCTTTAATACAAGCCAAAAGAAAAAAGGAAATATAAAAGGAAAACTCTCTCTGACTCTCTCTGTGATGGTATGGGGATTCTGGAATTATTGAAGAAGATGATACCGTCTCTCAAAAAAAAGTATCGACTCTGCTCTCCGAACCTTAAACCTAAAAATACATCGACCTTTTTTTCAAAATTCAAAAATTAAACTAATTAATAAAATAAAATAAAATAAATAATATTAATCCAAAAGCTATTTTTAGCTTTTATCGTCAATCAAGTCGTTGGCTCGAGAGACCGTCTTTTCTTCAATACAAGCCAAAATATAAAAGGAAATATAAAATGAAAACTCTCTCTGACTCTCTCTTGGACTCTCTCTCTCTCTCTCTCTCTCTCTGATGGTATGGGGATTCTGGAATTATTGAATAAGATGATGTCGTCTATTAAAAAAAAAAGTATCGACTTCGCTCTCCAAACCTTAAACCTAAAAATACATCTACCTTTTTTTCAAAATTCAAAAATTAAACTAATTATTAAAATAAAATAAAATAAATAATAATAATCCAAAAGCTATTTTTAGCTTTTATCGTCAATAAAGTCCAGCTCAAATTCTCGGGTCAACTTAAAAATAATAATTAAAATTTGACCACGGTATTCAAACACTGGACTAAGCATGAGTCGAAAGCTAGTTAATTGCCATCTAGGCTAAGGACCTCCATTCGGTAAATATCCGCATCATGATTTTATGTATTCTTTCGCGCTGAAATCCAATCCACTGACGCACTAATCATATTTCTACCATAACTTTGTACTCCGAACTCCGATTGATGCAAGGTTTTTGCCTACACATAGCTAACTCAGAGTTATACAACTTATACTTCTGGAGTTTTCTTCAAATTCAGCACAGATAAATATCAGAATTTGCTAGAACATCAGCATTGCACGCGGTGAATCTCTTCTTTATTCAAATTTTTTCCAGTTTGACTCAAATGACTCCATTGCTTGGGACTGCTTTATTGGCTTCTCTTAGTCTCTTCCATCAACTTTCTTCATGCTTAAGCTTGGGATTTGCTTTCGGTTCACCTCTTGAACTCAACTCAGCTCCGAATTTGACCGGTAATGACTAACTTTGGGGGAGTTTTCTTCTAGATTCGTTCTTATTCATTTTTAACATGTAAAAAGGTTATAATGCACTAAAAACAAACATACTATCCTATTTCATGATTAAAACTCAATTCTTAACAATTTAGGATAATTAAAATCAAATTCATGCATATTAAGCCATCTAAACATGTATAAAAATGCTTTTTTTTAGCTTATTCACATCTCCCAACTAACATATTGCTAGTCTCTAGCAATGAAGTGATCTTTATTACAAGGCAACTAAAAAAACATGGAAAAGAAAGACCAAAAATACAATCCTAATCGTAAACAGTTGCATTAAGCGTATACAATAAGCCTTTAAACCTCTAGGTTACCCCTAGTAGGACTAGTTTTGTCTCGTGAGGGTTTGCAGTGAATCTACCCACAAAATTCATGATTGCAAGACAAATTCAGCCAAACTATCTAAAAAGTTTGTCCTTTCAAAAATAGCTTAGCAAGAACTCAATAAAACTTATGCAATGGATTAGCAAAAGATATTCAAGAAAAATACAAGTCTTTATAACAATTGAAAATATGCGTACATAAGTGCATTTAAATGTTCATACTTAGACAATTATATTAACTTGTCAATGTTAGTGCCAATCATAGGATAAAGCTCTTGTCCATCATTAAGCCTTGACTTAATTCTCACTGGGCATACACTCTACAAACGAATCACTAGAAACAGGTGTAGCACTCTACATACGGGCTAAAAATTGTTCGTAAGCAAATTCAAATGCCTCACGTGTGTTTTCTGTGAAAGACGCCAAAATAAAAGAATGGGAGTCTTTTAAACTAAGGTTCAATTATTAAAGAAGCAAGACTGTTATATCTGCCTTTTTATTATTTAAACCACAAACTAAATCTTTAGGGATCAATTAGGACTTTGCTAGGTTGTAATAGGGTTAAGGGTAGTGGTTATGAAATGAACGGGTTAAATGAGGGATCAAAAGACTCATTAGTTTAGTTAACTCGAGAGGTATATAAATGATCCTCTATATCAAACACATACCCAAATTTTACTGTCTACATTATCAACCCAATACACTTATTTTTCTTTATTCTTTTTGAGGCATTATTTTGATAGCTATTTTTTTTCATTGCCTTTTCTCTCTCTGTACTTTTTTTTTTCAAACAAAGGCAAGGCGTTTAATTTTGAGCCCTATTGCTAATGAGACCAAAAGGTAAGTAAGTTATGGAATTCGGGCTCGGTTATTCATTTAGTATATCAATATGAATCAAGCTTCTGGCTTCAAAATTGGCTACGAAGGATAAAACATAATGGGTAGGCCAAGGCTATATAGGCTAATGAAAGATAGCCTATGTCATTTCCCTAATGCCAATTCTAGATTCAAACAATAAGACAGTAGCAATCTCATAGACAAACCTCTCTAAAACTGAATAAGAGTGATAGTAGAATGACTTGGACGATTTAATAAACGCTTTCAAAAGAATCATAATTTGTAAATAATAGCTCTTAAGTAAGGAAGAAATGCTCAACTCCTCACAAGGCTATATAGTCTCCACTCATTGTGAGCAAGGCATTTCCCAGACATGGTATATCAATCTAGTCTATAAACATGAACAAGAAAATTTAAATCGGCATATAACTATTCAAACATAATAAGAATCGACATTTTCAAGATTATTTGACGCTACCAAGTATGCTAAGTCTAATCATGAATGAGTCTTCGCCTAATGAAAGGGAACAAAAAAGATACCATGAGGCAAGTTAGGCTTGCAATCTCTTATTTTTTTATAATTTTTTTTTTTGGAGAAAGCATGGAAATCCTAACTAATGTACTAACATGCATGCTTTTTGAAAAAAAAATTACCACCTAAGGTCTCCCTTCCCTCAACTAAAATCCTACATTGTCCTCAATATAAACAACAAAGCATCAAAGCATGGATGTAAGGACATTTAATAAAAGATAAGGAAGAAAATGGTATACCTCATGGCGGCTAGGCTAAGCGAAAGTTGTATGTTAGGACATAGATATTCTACAAAAATCTAAAAAAAAACTACGAAAAAGGAAAGAAAATAACAAAAACCTACTATACATACTTGCCATACTCTACCTGCCGTGGAAATGGCTTTGCCACACATAGAATGTGACATCACCAAGTTGTATGCTATAAACGTAGTTGCACTCGCCTACGATACTCAAATCTAGTATCCAGAGCTGCCATGAAATTCTCCTCATCTCGGCCTCATAATGGGGATAGCCTCCCCCACATCCTCCTCGCATAAGCCGAATAATCTGGGAGGACTAGGACTCTCCCTGAAATTGGGTTGCGTATTATACTTAAGTCTTACGGATGGCATATGTAGGGGTTTTATGGGTCAATGGCGTCTTCTACAAACAAGAAGCGAGAAGTCATTTGCCTAACCCTGCCTCTGTTCTCCTAGATAAGTAAGATATACTTAAATCCACATGCTGTTGGGTGCAGGCTACTGACTGCACGGCCTCTCGGCTCTCTATTACTCTTCAGTGGGGTAACAGGGACTAGATATTCATCTAGATCCTCCTCCTTATAATCAGACTCTTCCTTTGACTCAGATTCAAGTTCAATTTGTTCATCTTCTGACTCAAATTCCCCTTCCGGCTCTGAAGGATCAGACTCGGGTTGGTCTTCATTTGGCTCAGGCTCAAACTCCTCCTAAGGATCAGACTCGAATGGTTCCTCCTCAAAATCATATTCTGGCTCTTTTTCGGGAGCAGATTCAAATGTCTCCTCCTCAGGATCAAACTCTGACTCTTTCATGTGATCGTGGGTCCCCTCATACGAACCAGTATTCTGTAGACTAAAAAACTCCATGTCTCCATCAATATCCATACTGTCTTTGGCATCATGCTGTAAATAATCTTTACTGTCTGCCTCTTCTGCAAATAACTTTCTCTTACAAGATGGCGGTGCACGCTTAGGGGAGATACTCGCCTCAGCCATTTTGGTAAGTCGAATGGGCCAAGAACGTCTCACCCTAACGTGCAAAGGGGATCCTGCAGTCGGCCCATCGAGTCTCGAGGATGCTTGTTTGAAGAAAAAATATTGGCAAGAGAAAAATTATCTGGTATAGTGCTAAAGACAGGCAGTGTACAATAATATCTGTGGCTCAGGAGTGTGCTTTATCTAAACAGGCAATAATATATATATATATATATATGTAAGTATAGGCAGATAAGCATGACAGTGAAATAAGATTATACAACAACAACAACAAATACTATAGTAACAAACTTCAACATTGAAACTTAAAACATATAGATAATAGTGCTAGTACAAATTTCAAATCAAAGTTAAAAGAAAGAAATAAAAGAAAGTTAAAATAAAAATAATAAACATTTACATAGCATACAAACTATACAGTAGTGTCATCTCTTTCTCAACTAGTCCTCAGCATTATAATTGGGTTCCCCCAACTCAATGCTCTCGTCACTATCATCAAGCCAGAAATGGCTTCAGTCTATGCTCGTTGAACTTGAATATGCTACCATTCCTTGGATTCTCCAATTCCACTACTCCATAAGGAAAGACATTATGAACTTTATAGGGACAATTCCATCTTGATCGAAGTTTTCCAGGAAATAAATGGAGCCTTGAATCGTACAAAAGTGCTTTCTGTCCTGGCTCAAAATTTTTCCTCAGTACTTTTTGATCATGGAAATGCTTAGTCCTTTCCTTAAAAATCTTTAAATTGTCATACGCATCATGGCGTAACTCCTCAAAGTTCATTCAACTGCAAGCTCCTCTCTTTGCCACTTTCTTGAATATCGAAGTTTATAGCTTTAATAGCCCACAGTGCTTTATGTTCAATCTTCAGGGGAAGATGACATGCCTTACGGTAAACCAACCTGCAAGGGGACATATTCAAACTCGTCTTGTAGGTGGTCCTAAATGCCCATAAAGCATCTGTCAAACGAATAGACCAATCTCTCCAATTAACATTGACTGTTTTCTCGAGGATTCTCTTGATCTCTCTATTGGCTAATTCAAGTTGCCCATTTGTCTGTGGGTGATACGACAAAGCAACATGGTGGTTCACTCCATAACATTGCATCAATTTCTCGAATGATTTGTTACAGAAGTGAGTCCTTTGATCACTTATAATCACTTTTGGCGTGCCAAACCTAGAAAGAATATTCTGTTTAAGGAATGTAATGACCGTGAAGTGATCATTATTTCTAGTGGGAATTGTTTCAACCCATTTAGACACATATTCGACAGCTAGTATAATGTATTAATGCCCAAAAGATGGTGGAAATGGCCCCATAAAATCTATACCCCAACAGTTAAAAATCTCAACTGACATAATAATAATTAGAGGCATCATGTTCCTTCTTGAATTAGCACCTAACATCTGACAACGAGCACACATTCTATAGTGGTTCTTCACATCTTTAAAAAGAGTAGGCTAGCAGAAACCACATTGTAGAATTTTATCAGCTATCTTGCGAAAAGAAAAGTGTCCCCCGCATGCTGATTCATGACAAGCATACATGATATATTTAGCTTCATTTGCTGGGACACACCTTCTGAAGATCTAATCAGAACAGTACTTATACAAGTATGGATCATAGAAATAAAAATTCTTTACTAACATAAAGAATTGATTTCGCTCTTGACGAGACCAATCATGAATTTTTCTTGTGGCAAGATAATTCACGATATCCGCATACCATGGCAAACTACGAACAGCCATCAACTGTTCATCTGGGAAACTTTCCTTAATAGGTAAATTGTATGTGTCTATAGCTTCACTAGTGAGCCTAGATAGGTGATTGGCTACCACATTTTCTATTCCTTTCTTATCTTTGATAATCAAGTCAAATTCTTGGAGTAGTAGGATCCACCTAATCAGTTTTGTTTTTGCATCTTTTTTTATAAGAAGATATTTAATTGTTGAGTGACCAGTAAAGCAGACAATTGGTGATCCAACCAAATAGGAATAAAACTTATTTAAAGCAAATACAAATGCTAGCAACTCTTTCTCAGTCGTAAAGTAGTTCAACTGAGCGTCATTTAAAGTCCGGCTAGCATATAAATGACATGGGGCTTCTTGTCATTTCTCTGTCCTAGGACAACTCTAATGGCATAATCACTAGCATCACACATAAGCTAAAATGGTAAGCTCCAATCAGGTGCTTTCACAATGGGTGCAGTAGTGATCATTTCCTTGAGCTTGTCGAAAGCTTCTTGACACGCTGAAGTCCATTCAAATGGTGCATCCTTGGCAAGCAAGTTACATAGGAATGATCGAACCTCTTTGACAGTCTTGGGAACTGGCAAATTAGCAATGAGATCGATTTTAGCCTTATTTACTTGAATTCCTTCAGCCGAGACAATATAACCTAAAAAAATTCCTTGGGTAATTGTGAGAACCCGCGTTTTTCGTCGCCCGATCCCATGGCGGTGATTCATTCGATCTTCTGATTAATTTTGGAAAATAAGTTTATTTTTAGAAAATATGAAGGTTTATAGGAAAAATTTTAGAGTCGTCAGTTTGTTTTACTAAACAAACAAAAGTTTGTGTAAAAGAGGAGCATTTATGAATTAAACGGCATCTTAAACACAATTATTGCGAAACCAGATATTTTGAAGGTTCGGGGATTAAGTTACGAATTGGGAAGGTGTTAGACACCCAGTTCTCCCTTTTGGTCTCTTAAATAGAATATGCGTGTAGTTATAATCAAACATTCACATGTTTACTAATATTATCACATATCATTCCATAGTTTTAGAAAACTGCAATTTTGGGGTGGGGATTGAAGACGTTTGCTTCGTATTTCACCCTGACGATTTTAAAAATCAATGTGTGTATGTGTAATTTAAAAATAATTTTATAAAATGATAGATAATAAAACAAGTGTTTTTAGCAAAATACAAGACTTTTCAGAAGTTAATTCGATTTGGAATTGAATATCCGGTAATCCTTGAGATTTTTTCATCAAATAATTTACCAAAATTTAATTTGTTAAATTGGCATTTGATGAATCTCAAAACTCTCATGTTGAATATTTAGCTAGGTATCGCGATTTATGGATTAAACCGGATACAATTGCTAATTAATTCCTCAGTGGATTGAGACTGATAAATTGGTAATTATCTGATAAAAATTTATGTTCAAAAAATGATTTTGACTCATTCCACACCTTTGGTTTTGAAAATGAAGCTCAAATATAAAATTTGGGCTAATTTGGAGATGAATTGGATACAAAAATTGATTAATTGCTCATCAGATTGAGACTGATAAGACAATAATTAACTGATAAAAATTTATATCCAAAAAATTATTTTAGTTCATTCTAAAATTTTAGTATTAGAAATAAAGCTCAAATATAAATTTGGACTGATTCGGAGATAAATAGCACGTCTACAAGCGATTAATTGAAAATAACACTGATAAAAAAATTAATTCAAATTGCGACGAAAATTACCTCAAATCTTCAAAAATTAATGTAGAGAATTTTGGAGCACTTTTTTCGAAGTTTCAGCCTTTTTTTATGCCTCAAAAGTGGAGAAATAGGGGTTTATTTATAGTTGTAGGAGAGAGAAAGAAACATCTGTCGCCAAGACAGATGTTAAGCATCTGTCGCCAAGACATTTGTTAAGGATCTGTCGCCAAGACAGACGTTAAGCATATGTCATCAAGACATTTGTTAAGGTTCTGTCGCCAAGACAGATGTTAAGCATTTGTCGCCACCGACGGTTTTTGCGATTTTGACCAAACGGTGCATCATATTGACTTGATTTTTTGAAATATTGTTCCCCCATGATAAAACCCACCTACTGACCAGTTTTCAGAATTTTTGGACATCGGGAAAGCCTTCGTTTGATTTTTCGAGATAAATTCCCGGTATCTTTAATTTTCTAAGATCCGACCGTCGGATCGAGCCAATTGTTTATTATGTTTCTCCTGGTATTATTCCCTAGGTCTCCAAAACATTTCATGGTTTTATGATGTCGGGAACTTCCTCAAACAAAAACCCTTAGAACATCTATCTTGGTGATAGATATTATCCATACTACATCCTATCTCCTGACCAATTTTGGGCTCATTCGGACTTCGGGAAGGTCTCCGTTTAAATACCCAAAGTGAACTCCTGGTTTTCTAAATTTTCGGAGATCCGTCTGTCGGAACGAGCTGATTTATGAATATACTTCTCCTTGTGGCACTACCTAATAACCTTCAAAATTTGAGGATGATCAAGAATCAGTAACTATTATTTTCATTTTCTCAGGTGATTTGACGGTTTTTGGTATCGGTAGTTTTCGGTAATTCTCATAACTCTCAATCTGAATGCTCTTTTCGACCCGTTCTTTGACCTATTGCACTTGTAAAGCATATGTATGTATCTATGAATGCTTGTGCATGTATGCTTGTTCATTTTCTTAGAGTTTGGGATTCTTGCGAGAGTAAAAAAATGAGGCGTTCACAGATCCTCTCGGCCTAGGTTCTTTGTAAAGCAAATAAACTAGGACGATAACTAGAATGCATCATTTTGCGGCACTCGCATGAATCCCACATGCTATTTTGAAAATGATGGCATGCAAATAACGTCATGCCATGCTGCTAATCTCTATTGTGGATGAATGAGTGATTTTGGGATTGTTCGGGTCACGCCCTGTGCTTTGTTATAATGTGCTAAACTATTGTACTCCTTTTGATAAGGACAGTTCTGTTAGCAAATTCAAAATGGTTTTTTGAACTGTTGTACTCCCACAGGTGGAGATGGTTCCGTCAACGATTACTATCTCGTTAATCTTATGTACTCCCACAGGCAGGGATGGTTCTGTTAACAAGTCTGTTGAACTGAGGGTGATGGCAGATGATCTGCTGGGGATATGATGATTGATGATTTGCTGGTAGATATTGCTTTATTTTATGGAGGGTTGGTGATATGATGATTGATGGTCTGCTGGTGAAATGAGAATTCTACTGGCTAGGATAAAGGCTGGGGGTTGATGGTCAGATGGGGGATGAAAGTCTCTGAGAAGACATAGAGAGATGAGAGAAAATTCTGATATGATTTATCTTTTTTGGAGAAGCAAGAACTTTGGTTGGCTTCTTCTTTCCTTGAGAAAAGAACGAGTTACGTTCTCTCAATTCTCGAACCTCGTGCATGATTTTTGGACTTTGCCTCTTGCTTTACAACCATGGCATTTTTCTCTTGTCACGAGGGTACGATTCTGCTTATGATTTTCTAACTTCGTGAGAGGAGAATTTTTGTGCCTGCATCGTTTTCTATTTTTCGATGCCCTTATTCCTCCTTGCTAGTTTGAAAGCTTTTTGCTGCAGCTATTTTTTTTGCGTGGTCAGCAGCCTTCCTCACCCAAGACATAGCCCTGAGCCATTTGGCCTAGCTGTCACTCTTGGTGTGGCTCTCGCTGCTATATTTTTCCTTTTTTCTGTTTTTCAATACTCTTTTCTTTTTGCACTGTGGGATTTATCCTCTTTTTTCTTCTTTGAATTTTTTCTTGCACCCACTTTTGTTCCTTCTCACTTTGTCAAGTTTTCTGAGCATCATCGTCCTTGCGATTTGAGAATGTTTGCTTTGGAAGTTGGCATTTGACATTGTCGTGCTGTGTTTGTGATTTTCGGTTCGAGAATTTTTGGGAGCGCACCTTAAAGACTTCTTAGGAGATAAGAAACTAAACCAAAGGCCCTTTTGCAGGGTTTGTTCCCTGTGTATCAGTTGCAATATTTTCTCATTCCAATCTTTCTCTTTTTAACTTTCTCTTATGTCTCTTCAAAGGAGGTTTGTTTGGTTGCGGAGAGGGCTTGGGTTTGCCTGTAAAAAGGGCTTAGAATTTGCCTGTAGAAAGGGCTTGGGTTTGTTTGTTGAAAGGGCTTTGGTATTTGCCTGTAGAAAGGGCTTTGGTATCTTCCTATAGAAAGGGCTTGAGTTTGCCTGTACAAAGGGCTTGGATTTTGTGCCTGTAAAAAGGGCTTAGGATTTGCCTGTAGAAAAGGCTTGGGTTTGCCTGTAGAAAGGGCTTTGATTTTTTCCTGTACAAAGGGCTTGGGTTTGCCTGTAGAAAGGGCTATGGTATTTGCCTATTGAAAGGGCTTCGGTTTGCCTGCAAAAAGGGTTAGGATTTGCTTGTAAAAAGGGCTTGGGTTTGCCTATGGAAAGGGCTTTCGTTTGCCTGTTGAAAGGGCTTTGGTATTTGCCTGTTGAAAGGGCTTGGGTTTGCTTGTAGAAAGGGCTTCCGTTCGCCTGTTGAAAGGGCTTTGGTATTTGCCTATTGAAAGGGCTTTGGTTCGTCCTGTCTTGCCTCCGCAGAGGGCTTGTTATCTCATGGCTTCTTAACTCATAGTGCCTCCGCAGAGGGCTTCTCATCTCTGCAGACTTCTCAACTGATTGTGCCTCTGTAGAGGGCTTCTCAACTGATCGTGCCTCCGCAAAGGGCTTCTCATCTCATCGTGCCTCCATAGAGGGCTTGTGCTAAAATTTGCTCTACGAGATTATGATATGGTTTGACTCTTTGGGGGGGGCTTGTGTTAAAATTTGCTCTACGGAATTATGATGTGGTTTGACTCTTTGGGGGGGGGGGGTTGTGTTATGATTCTACTATTTTGGGTGGATGTGCAAAATGATTTGCCTCTCTGGGTGGACATGTGGTTGTGTCGTGCCTCTTTAGGAGGGCTTATGAAGTGATTCGCCTCTTTGGGAGGACATGCAATCGTGTTTTGCCTCTTTGGGAGGGCTTATGAAGTGATTCGCCTTTCTGGGAGGGCTTGTGAAGTGATTGTGTTGATCTGGAGTCCATCGTTCGGCATTGTGATGGCGGTGTGACTAATTATACACTAGGATGCGATGTTGAAGCCTATCTGGTAGGTCACAGAGCCTAATGCTTATATGTTCTTGGACTGGTGTGTGGTACACTTATGCAAGTGTTCATGTGTATGCACTATGTAAATGCTTATGCCATACTTTCCTAAATTTCAAGTATTCGTATACTTCTTAAATCATTGCACCATCATTTTGAAAACTTGGTTTTGGAAAGGTTGTGAATCTTGAGTTGCCTGATTTATGAAGTATGTTATGCTTACTTGAAATTATCTAAATGCAAATGTATGCATGCAAGACCGACAATTTTTCGAGAACATAGCAACACTGAAAAAGAAAATATTGATTTGTGGTCAATTAGTGAGTGAGAGGTGACAAGAAAAATGGCGTGCTTCCATCTTGGGATTCTGCTGATCCTACGTTATGCTTTTGTCTTGACAAGTTGCTCTTTGCTTCCTAATTTCTTGAGCTTGTCCTAGTTCATGTGCGTTGCTGCTTTTGCTCATATCCTCAATCTCAGGAGAATTACCAATGTTCTACATTTTCACCAGTGGGGATGGATTATCCGAGCGCCTTTAGTTGTTAACCAACTAATTGACTTGATTCCACCTTCAAAGGTGGAATTTCTGGTTTTACTTATGGGATGACCATGGGGTCTTGATGGTGTGTGTAGAGTACCCTCACTGCGAATGATGAATGGAAAGGCTAATCTATGGAGAGCTGTTCGGGCTTTCTTATCAACACCCTCAGTACATATATCCTCGGCATCCTTAATGTGTGTGAATGATGATGGTGGGGTTAATCTTCGAGGAGCTATTCGGGTTTTCTTATCGACACCCTTAGCGTATGTTTTCTCGGCACCCTCAGTGTATGTACCCTTGGCACCTCGGCCCCCACAATGTATATACCCTCGGCACTCTCTTCGCTTTAGATTCCCTACCCGTGTATTTTCAAGAATATTATTGAGTTTAAGCAGAGGCAATCATGAATTAAAGATATTCAAAAGAAATGATTAGATTTTATTAATGAAATGAATGGATACATTGATAAGAAATTCCTCATTCTACCTTTAACCCTTACAAATTCGCTCCCTTTCTCTCTCAATTCCCCCTATCTCTAAGATGGTTCAAGTAAAATGGATTAATGATGTTTGCATCTGCATAGGGCTTATTCAGTGCATTAACGGGGCATAATCTTCCTAGAATCAATCAAGTCTTGGATAGCATGCTTCAAGGCATAGCAATTATCAGTGTTATGCCCAAATCCTTGGTGGTAAGCGCAGTGTTCATTGGCATTCTAGCCAGGGGGAGCTGGGTTGGGGGTGCACGAGGAGCTAGTAGTTGTAGAATACCCTCAGCTTGTAGCGTGGCTAAAGTCTGACTTAGTGAAGTCGATAGGCATGAAAATGGGCGGTCCTTCTTTCTATTGCCCTATTTTTTTGGCCCTTGCTCTTTTGGATAATGGAAGATGGTTTGCCGACGAGGACTCGAACTTTGCTAAGACCAGACTTGATTGATGGCTGGGGTGATATTTTTGTATTGAGAAGAAGCTTTCTTAGCCTCAGCAGCTTGGGCAAGTTCTTCCTCAGTCTCATTAGATAAATGCATCAAGGCCTTATATCGGTCGAAATATTGGTGACCCATGCCGCTTCGGATCTCAGGTTTGAAATTCTTGACAATTATCCCTGATTTTTCTTCTTCAGACTCTGTCGACCAGTTGAGATGCTAACTCCCTCCAACGAGTGATAAAGTCACTAACATTCTCGTCTTTTTTCTGTTTCGTCATTTCAAGATTGATACGAGTAACTTTGAACTCCTCGTTGGTCTTGTAATGTTCCATGAACTCATTTACTATACTTTTCCAGTCAGCCACTCGGTGTTTTTCTAAACTCAAAAAACCAACAGTGGCCTGGTCCGGTGAGAGTCTGGTAGAAACCTTGGGACAAGTGGTCTTCTTTCAATCCATACAATTGCATGGTTTGAACATAGGCTCTGAGGTGTAGGTGAGGTGGAGTGTTCCCATAGAACTTCTCGATGTGGGGTAGTTTAAAACCAATCGATAAACGAGCAACTGGGTAGAGAGACAGGTCTTTGGGATTGGCAATGTCGTCAGCCTTTTCGGTAACCCTCTGGTTTATGGCTTCCATCTGATCTTTAAGCGTAATAATAGCCTTATTCTCTTTGGTCCGATTGATTGCAGTCTCAGGGTATTAGCCTTTGTTTGGATCTCCATCAGAGATAGCTTGAGCGTTATGGTACTGAAGGGGTTGATTGTGTTCGGGATCATGCACCGATGGTACATTGATATTAGCAGCGGCCACAGGAGGTAGGGGTTTGATGTTGGCATGAATTGGGGGAATGTGTTGGATAATATTGGGTGGATTTGTCAGGCAGTGGGCTTGATTTTCTTCAGCTGGGTATGGATTTGGATTAGGTTGGTTTGGTTTGGTTCAGTAGGTGTTTTGGCAGTGATTAGGGTATCAAGACAGGCTTGAGTGGCAACTTGGTGATTCTTCATGATGGCCATAGATTGGGTCAGTTCCTGAATTAGATGGTAGAGATATTCAAGGGTTAAGCCACCACCCTCAATTTGTGGGAGAATGGGACTAGGCGGCGGATCCGCTGCACGAGAGGCTTCGCTATGATTACCCTCAGTATTGTTGACCCCGGTTTGATCGATCAGTAGCTCGATGTTATGATGAGGAGGCATGATCGGTGGTGAGTCTGATCTCGTGAATTGTCTAGTTTGATCTCTACCAACCAACCGGTGATAGCAGTAGATAATCTGAGGGGGAGAGTAATGGGGAGAAAGAAATCGAGGATTGACCGAAAATTTAATATTTTGCCATGGGTTGCATAATTCTCGAAAAACTATGACTCGACAAAAAAATAAAACCGGAAACCACTTTTTGGTGTTTAGGCGAAAACAGACTGACAACAACAACTTAAGAGCCCCGTGGAAAGGTTTAGGGTAGGAATATACATTCCTAGGGTGCCCTTATAACCTTTCAATTTTTTAAAAGTAATTTTTGAAAAATTCATTTCGAAAAATGACTCATTTTTAGAAAAATATTTTGGAAAACATTTTGAAAACCAGGAAGTTCTCTCTTCTTAGAGTTGCTTTTTCATGAAAATAGTGACAGGGAAATCCTTACTAATAATTATTAGTGAAGGATTTCTACGGGCAGGGTTGGACAGCCACCGACCGTACTTGTCGAACCAAGGTATGGTATGTATGACAAGGCTTTTTGCTCACTAATCTCACGACTGACGGTCAAGGAAAGATGCAAAAATTCAAGTGTACTAAGCTGACGCGTCCTATATGCAAGCATGGTTTGATGGGTAAAGTTTAGGCTCCCTCCTTTTCGGCTAGGTCTTGCTATATACCCCAAGGATGAGTACGTGCAAGGACCTTTTGATATACGTCTCGGGTACGTGAGTGTTCTCGTCACTCGATATACCTCGGTTGGTACTTGGCCAAGGAGAGTGAAAATAAGAGCTTTCGGTTTATGTTGACCCAGACGAGCCAACTCCCTACTCACTGAACAGTATTTCCGGGTTAGGTGGGATAATTTCACACTCGTGATAATGCATGATAATAGTGCGTGCGTGCAAAATAACAATTATGGAGGTATATTATGAAGAGTGCTTTAGAGTTTGTTTGAGTATTTTCGAATTTTATTTATGAAAAGATTTTCCTCAAACAATTATAAACAAAGAAGGAAATAGGGTATCCACCTAAATCGCATCTGTGTTATCCTAAAACTAAGGCCGAAGGAAAAACATGCAAATAAATCGAAATGATTATCCACGCATATTCTATTTTTGTTTAAAGTCTAATCCTCTTAAAAGGATCCCCAACAGAGTTGCCACTGTGAGAACCCGCGTTTTTCGACGCCGGATCCCATGGCAGCGATTCCTTTGATTTTCTGATTAATTTTGAAAAATAAGTTTGTTTTACTAAACAAACAAAAGTTTGTGTAAAAGAGGAGCATTTATGAATTAAACGGCCTCTTAAACACAATTATTGCGAAACCAGATATTTTGAAGGTTCGGGGATTAAGTTACGAATTGGGAAGGTCTTAGGCACCCAATTCGCCCTTTCGGTATCTTAAATAGAATATGCGTGTAGTTATAATCAAATTCGCATGTTTACTAATATTATCACATATCAGTCCATAATTTTAGAAAACCGGGATTTTGGGGTGGGGAATGAAGACGTGTGCTTCGTATTTCGCCTTGACGATTTTAAAAATCATTGTGTGTATGTGTAATTTAAAAATGATTTTATAAAATGATAGATAATAAAACAAGTGTTTTTAGCAAAATACAAGACTTTTCCGAAGCTAATTCGATTTGGATTTGAATATCCCGTAATCCTTGAGATTTCTTCGTCAAATAATTTACCACAATTTAATTTGTTAAATTGGCATTTGACGAATCCCAAAACTCTCATGTTGGATATTTAGCTTGGTATCGTGATTTATGGATTAAACCGGATACAATTGCTAATTAATTCCTCAGTGGATTGAGACTGATAAATTGGTAATTAATTGATAAAAATTTATGTTCAAAAAATGATTTTGACTCATTCCACACCTTTGGTTTTGAAAATGAAGCTCAAATATAAAATTTGGGCTGATTTGGAGATGAATCGGATACAAAAATTAATTAATTGCTCATCAGATTGAGACTAATAAGACAATAATTAATTGATAAAAATTTATATCCAAAAAATTATTTTAATTCATTCTAAAATTTTAGTATTAGAAATAAAGCTCAAATATAAAATTTGGACTGATTCGGAGATAAATAGCAGCGTCTACAAGCGATTAATTGAAAATAACACTGATATAAAAATTAATTCAAATTGCGAAGAAAATTACCTCAAATCTTCAAAAATGAAAGTAGAGAATTTTGGAGCACTTTTTCCGAAGTTTCAGCCTTTTTCATGCCTCAAAAATGGAGAAATAGGGATCTATTTATAGTTGGAGGAGAGAAAAAAGAAACATCTGTCGCCAAGACAGTTGTTAAGGATCTGTCGCCAAGACAGATGTTAAGCATTTGTCGCCACCGACGGTTTTTACGATTTTGACCAACGGTGCATTGGATTGACCTGATTTTTTGACATGTTGTTCCCCATGATAAAACACACCTACTAACCAATTTTCAGAATTTTTGGACAACGGGAAGGCCTTCATTTGATTTTCCTAGCTAAATTCCCGGTATCTCAAAGTCCCGAAGATCCGACCGTCGGATCGAGCCGATTTTTTAATATGTTTCTCCTGGTATTATTCCCTAGGTCTCCACAAAATTTCATGGTTTTATGAGTTCAGGAAGTTCCTCAAACGAAAACCCTTAAAACATCTGTCCTGGCGACAGTTGTTAAGCATCTGTCTTGGCGACATATGTTATCTACAGGCGACGGTTTTTGCGATTCTGGGAAAATAGGATATCGAATCAATCTTATTTTTTTTCATGTCTCTCTCCATAATATATCCTATCTCTTGACCAATTTTGGGCTCATTCGAACTTCGGGAAGGTCTCCGTTTAAATACCCGAAGTGAACTCCCGGTTTTTTGAATTTTTGGAGATCCGGCCGTCGGAATGAGCTGATTTATGAGTATGATTCTCGTTGTGGAACTTACTAATAACCTTAAAAATGTGAGGATGATCAGGAATCAGTAATTATCATTTTCATTTTCTCAGGTGATTTGATGGTTTTCGATCTCGGCAGTTTCCGGTAATTCTCATAACTCTCAATCTGAATGCTCTTTTTGACCTGTTCTTTGACATGTAGCACATGTAAAGCATATGTATGATTCTATGAATGCTTGTGCATGTATGCGTGTTCATCTTCTTAGAGTTTGGAATTCTTGCGAGGGTCGAAAAATGAGGTGTTTATAGTAACCATGAAATGGCACTTTTTCTAATTCAGGACGAGATTATTATCCTTGCAGCGAACCAAGACTTTCTCTTGGTTCTATAGACAATCTTCAAAAGAATCACCAAATAAAAAAATCATCCATGAAAACTTCGAGAAATTCTTCCACAATATTTGATACGACCTACGGTGATATCGCACGAAACCCGCAAACACAACGAATTGGCTGTGCGAACCTCGACACATATACACATGAAATTCGTAGTAAATTAAGAACCTGGACCGTTTCTACAATCATATTAGGGTGGAAAACGAAGACGCCACAGCCGATTGCGAAATACCGATTGATAAGTCGAATCAACACCATAGACAAATTGATAAGTTCAAGTAGTCCGTGAAGAACTAAAGAGGATTAAATCACTCAATATTATTATGAATAAAGTCTTAGCTAATAAAACAAAATAATGAACCCCCTTTAAATAGGGTGTAGAAAACTTAGGCAACAAGAAACCAATCCAACAAGAAAACCTCAAAACAAATCCTAATTAAACAAGGACTAGTCTCTTAAATGAAATAATAATAATAATAATAATAATAATAATAATAATAATAATAATAATAATAATAATAATAATAATAATAATAATAATAATAATAATAATAATAATAAATGATAAAACGTGTGGGCTTGACTCCACACTCTTGCGCCGCGTACACATGGTCTTCTCACTCAAATTGGGCTTGAATAAGTGTAATCCAGCTTCCACTTTATACCCCACGCTATTTCCCTTCTATGGGCTTAATTGTGCCTTCTTCTTGAGCCCAAATAGCTTGAATTAATAATCCATTAAGCGTTGCCTTTAATTTTTTAGCCCGCAACCTTGTAATTGGACCTATTGTAACTTGAATGGCCTCTGAATCTTTGCCTCCATCATTCCCCTCCTCTTGAAAAGGATTTGTCCTCAAATCATCACTTGCATCTAACAGACATAAGTCAGTAACGTTAAAAGTAGCGCTAACGTTATACTCTCCTGGCAGATCAAGGTTATAAGCATTATCGTTGACACGCTCAATAAATTGAAAATGCCCATCTCCTCTAGGAAGTAGCTTAGAACGACGTTGCTCTGGAAATTGTTCTTTCCTCATGTGCAGCCATACCCAATCTCTAGGTTCAAAAACCAGCTTTTGACGACCTTTATTCGCCTGTTTTGCATATTGCTTCGTCCTCCTTTCAATGTTGAGCCTTGCCTTCTCATGAATCTGCTTAGAAAACTCAACCTTTTTCTTTCCATCAAGATTAGTATATTGAGAATAAGGCAATGGAGATAAATTTAATATAGGCAAAGGATTAAATCCATACACAATTTCAAAAGGTGAAAGTTGAGTAGCAGAATGAACAGTGCAATTATAAGCAAACTCAACATACGGTAAACATTCCTCCTATGTTCTAATGTTCTTTTTAATGATAGCCCTTAACAAAGTAGATAAAATTTTATTCACAACCTCGGTTTGACCATTAGACTGTGGGTGACAAGTAATAGAAAATAACAGTTTAGTTCCTAACTTACACCACAAGGTCTTCCAAAAGTAGCTTAAAAACTTAGTATCTCTATATGAAATAACGATCTGAGACATACCATGCAATCTCACAATTTCTCTAAATAACAAATCAGCAACATGCGAAGCATCATCGATTTTGTGACTTGGAATAAAATGAGCTATTTTAGAAAACCTATCCACTATCACAAAAATTGAATCTCTACCATTCTTAGACCTAGGTAAACCTAAAACAAAATCCATGGAAATATCTATCCAAGGTTCACTAGGAATAGGTAATGGTGTATATAAGTTATGCTGTTGCACACGCGATTTTGCTTGTCGACACGTTACACATTTTTCACAAATTCTCTCAATGTCTCTTTTCATAAGTGGCCAAAAGAGGCGTTCTTGTAAAATATCCAAGGTCTTAGCAATCCCGAAGTGCCCCGTCAAACGTCCCCCATGGGCTTCCTTCACTAACAAGTCATGCATAGAGCAATTAGGCATACATAACTTATTCTCACGAAATAAAAACCCATCATGCTTAAAGAATTTACCCACTGCGTTTTTCTCACACACTTTATACTCCGCACAAAAATCAACATCAATTATTGGATACAATTCCTTTATATGCTCAAAACCAAGTAATTTAGCATCAAGGGTAAAGATTAACACATACCTTCACGAAAAGGCATTAGCAGAATATTTTCTTTACCTTGCTTGTACCGAATGACATATGGGAATGTCTTAATGAACTCCATCCAGTGCGCATGCCTCTTATTCAGCTTGTGTTGGCTCCTCAAATGCGTCAAAGACTCATGATCGATGTGAATCACAAACTCCTTAGGCCAAAGGTAGTGTTTCCATGTCTTCAATGCTCTAACCAATGCGTACAACTCCTTGTCATACGTCGGATAGTTCAAGGCTGCCCAACTCAATTTCTCCCTAAAGTAAGCAATTGGTTTTTGATGTGATCCGGCCTAGCTTCATTTTTTATTCAATCACGGTGGTTCGTGGCATTCCAAATGATGATCCACACATGATGGCAAACAAGGATAGAGCATGGAAATTCAAAAGGAATTCAGTATAATTTTACATGCTTGATGCAAGAAGCTTTAATGATAATCATGCATTCCAAGGAGTTCCTCAAGATTGGGCATTGGAGTTTAAGATGAAAAAAGCCCGAAGTTAAAAGGTGAAGAAATCAGAAGAATTGTTTGATTAAAGCGTGGGCACGTCAAAGCTGGGAATTGTGACCAAAGGGCAGAAGTACTATTTTAATAAGGCGCGGGCACGCCTTAAAGTCCGAAATTCAGCCTTATATTTTCTAGCGTGTTCTCATGACCAGCTAGCGAAGAATGTAATTAGTTTTATTATTATTTTGGCAGCTTCTTTATTTCTTTAATAGGACTTTTATTTTAATTAGGAGATAATATTTAGTTTGTTTCATTTTATTAGGATTCCTATTTTTAATAGGAAATAGTTTCCTTATTGTTTTAGGATTCTATTGTTTTGTTTCCTCCTATTTAAAGGACGCACAATATTGTTTTATTAATTAAGTTATGAATACAATTATGATTGGGGAGTTTTCTCTTTGTGTTCTCTAAGAACATGTTGAGCATGGTGAATTGATTAATTCACGTGTTTCTTGACTTATCAATCTTGCATCCACACTAAATTATGGCGTCATTCACTATACCGAGGCTCCCGCTTCTATAAGCGTTGGGTTTAGGTTTCCATTATCCATCTATTCGTCCTATTCCAAGGTTCTAGTCTCAATATAGACTACGGGTCAAGGATTCACAAACGACCTGGTTAGGAGTACGATCCGGGATCGCGTCATTGGTATCAGAGCGAACTTCTACTCCAGGTTATCTACGTTTTATTTTTTTATTATTTCAATTCTATAGCCCTAGTCTTTGATTCTGTGAATTGGGATTCCGTATCTTTGAGTTAGGGTTTGTTTGAAAAAAATTGTGAACAGTGTCTTGTGAATAGTAAAAAAAACAAATCTTGAAACCCTAGAATTGAATTGTTCATTATTTGGGTTTTGATATTGCGGCACCATTACTCATAATAGAAGTCAAATTCCTTGAACCTTAGAAGTTATTTGTTTTATTGATATTTGGGTTTAAAGTGCTGCGAATTGATTTGATTTTGCAAATTGTGAACTCTTGAAAGTTGGGAATTCGAAACCCTAGATTGTTCATTGATACTTATTGTTGGGTTTTATCTTGTGATTTTGATTTATATAAATTCTGTTTGGTTGGGAAATCTAGAAAACTCTAGGAAAAATTTGATTGCTATACTCGTAGGATTTGATATTCATTGGTGTTTTGTTTGAAACTCTGCTATAATTGTTCTAGCAATTTTGGAAATTTGTTTGGCTTATTAATATTGCTAGAATTTTTGTTTCTTGAGTCCTTAGTATTACATTGTGAAGCCACTCAGTCTAATTGTTGGGTGTGTGATTGGTTGTTGGGGACTTGTGACAAATTCATATTGTGCAACTTGTTTAAAAGAGTTCCAAAGAGAAATTGTGAGGTTATCAATATTTTGTGTGCTAAACACGAGCGGTAAAATCAGAGTGACATCTTTTGAGTGAAACACGTAAGGGAGTGCTATGAGAAAATTTTATTTCTTTATTTGTACTAATCCTTGTTTTGGCAGCGATAATGTCTTATTTTAATTTTGAGCAAAGTTAGCGTGATGAGGAGTTTAAAAGGGATAGCACACGAGTAAGAAATCTAGAAATTAAAAGGCACAGGCGGTTAAGTGAAACTCCTAACAGGGGAAGGAGAAAAAAAAATTTGAGTAGTATCAATAGGAAAAAGTCTTCCATGTTTGAGGATGAAGATTGCCGTAGGTTTGAGGAGATGGTTGCCACAGCCTATGAGCAAGCTAAAAGGAGGAGCAACTCATTGCCTAGCCAAATGCCAAATGAAGTTATATCCAAACCATCCGTGGAGAGTACAGCTTCCATTGAACCTATGTCATCATTGAAGGTCATGGAAACTAACCAGTTGGAAGAAATTGAGGAACAAGCCGTAGAAGGTGAATTGGTAACTGAATGTGGTGACCCAAGCGTGCGAGCGAATGTGTTTCGAACTAGATGTCTTGTGCAAGACAGGGCGTGTAGTTTGATAATTTATGGGGGAGTTTGCTCAAACTTTGCTAGCACTACAATGATTGAGAAGTTGAATATGCCTACATTCAAGCACTCGTGTCCGTATAAATTACAATGGCTGAATGATAATGGAGTGATAAGGGTGAACAAGCAAGTGCTTATTTCTCTTAGTATTGGGAAGTACAAGGATGAAGTTTTATGCGATGTGGTTCCAATGCAAGCCGGCCACATGATTTTGGGTCGACAATGGCAGCTTCATAGGCAAGTCAATTACAACGGCGTTTCTAATAGATACTCTTTCAAGATAAATGGGAAAACCATTACTCTTGTTCCATTGCCACCAAAGCAAGCTCATGAAGATCAAATGAAGTTATAAAATGAGAGTGATCAAAAGAGGGAAATTAAGCAACAGAAAGAGTGTAGTGAGCAAAAGAAAAAGAGTGGTGAACAAAAGAAAGAGAGTATAGAGAGAAAAAGAATAGAGAATAAGATCTTAGGCGAGTGCAAAGAAAAGGATTGTGAGAAAAAAGAAACTCAAGTAGTAGTTATTGAGGGGTAGCTTGAGAGAAAAATAAAAGAGAGTGATGAAAAGAGAGAGGCTGAGGTAAAAGAGAGAGAAAAGGAAATTTTAGTAGTCTCCAGTGAGAATGAGTCTGAGGGGAGACAAAAGAATTGTTGTGCAAAAATAAGTGGGGAGGTATTTTTAAATACTAACAAATTTAACCGGAATTTGCATATTTCTATTTTGTCTTCATTGCAGGAAATTGCTGGCCAAAGCTAAGGGCAAGTGCAGTTAGAACATCATAAGCAAGTTCTAAGGCAAGGTTTTGGTGAGTTTTCTAAGTTGGAGTTGGTAAGTTGTTCTCCAAAAAAATTACTTGGATTTAAAACAAAACATGGATTGTTTGAATGGGTACCTAATTCTTTGATTTTGAATAATGCTTTAATGAATTTAAAGAATCAAGTTTTGAATCAATTGTTGGGAAAAATTGTTTTGAGGGGTTTTGAACATTTGAATTTCACACTATGTAGCAATAATAATTTGAATTGTTTGAATGATCAATTTCTTATGGTGAGTTTTGAAGCGCTAGCTTCAGAAAGTGCACTTTTGGCACGGATGAGATTGTGTCTGCATGTTCTGTTTTGAGGGCTGTAGGTAAGCAGGTTGTAGCGGAGGAATTGAATAACATGGCAGCCGTAAAGAATGAAAGGAATATGGAGATTATTTGTGGAGGAGAGCAAGGAATTTCTAAGGTAGCCATGGAAGTGAGGAGGATCCTTGCAAAGGGAAGAGAAGAGATTCAAGCCAAAGAACAAGAGCTGAAGTTGATGAAGTGGACCATATTGACTTCATTGGAGTGGATGGCTTTGATGTCCACCCAAACTTTCTATTGATAGAATTCTTCAACAAGTTATGGAGAATCGCATTACAGTATAATTTGAACTTTGAGGAGTTTTACTTTACAAGGAGGATCAAACGTCAAAGATATTCAAAATATTTGTTTTCATGGGAAGGAAGAAAAGAATTATCTCATGTTGAGTTCCAATGGAAGAATGGAAAGTATTTAAAATACTTGTTCTATTGGCATGGGAGATTTCAAGTTCTAAACCGGCGTCCGAATGTCGAACTTGTTAAAGACTGGCTAAATAGAAGGATCGATAGGTCAGATTCGAGGACGAATCTTCTTGAAGAGGAGGGGTATGATGTGATCCGGCCTAGCTTCATTTTTTATTCAATCATGGTGGTTCGTGGCATTCCAAATGATGATCCACACATGATGGCAAACAAGGATAGAGCATGGAAATTCAAAAGGAATTCCATATAATTTTACATGCTTGATGCAAGAAGCTTTAATGATAATCATGCATTCTAAGGAGTTCCTAAAGATTGGGCATTGGAGTTTAAAATGAAGAAAGCCCGAAGTTAAAAGGTGAAGAAATCAGAAGAAGTGTTTGCTTAAAGCGTGGGCACGTCAAAGCTGGGAATTGTGACCAAAAGGCAGAAGTACTATTTTAATAAGGCGCGGGCACGCCTTAAAGTCCGAAATTCTGCCTTATATTTTCTAGCGTGTTCTCACGACCGGCTAGCGAAGAATGTAATTAGTTTTATTATTATTTTGGCAGCTTCTTTATTTCTTTAATAGGACTTTTATTTTAATTAGGAGATAATATTTAGTTTGTTTTATTTTATTAGGATTCCTATTTTTAATAGGAAATAGTTTCCTTATTGTTTTAGGATTCTATTGTTTTGTTTCCTCCTATTTAAAGGACGCACAATATTATTTTATTAATTAAGTTATGAATACAATTATGATTGGAGAGTTTTCTCTTTGTGTTCTCTAAGAACATGTTGAGCATGGTGAATTGATTAATTCACGTGTTTCTTGACTTATCAATCTAGCATCCACACTAGATTGTGGCGTCGTTCACTATACCGAGGTTTGCGCTTCTATAAGCGTTGGGTTTGGGTTTCCATTATCCATCTGTTCGTCCTATTCCAATGTTCTAATCTCAATATAGACTACGGGTCAAGGATTCACAAACGACCTGGTTAGGAGTACGATCCAGGATTGCGTCAGTTTTCCTCCTTGCATAAGAACAACCCCTATTCCCAAACACGATGCATCACACTCTAGCTCGAACGATTTAGTGAAATCCGGTAATGCAAGTACGAGTGTATGGGTTAACTTTTCCTTGTTCAATTGGAACACCTTCTCTTGTTCATCCCCCAATTTGAATCCCACGTTCTTCTTGATCACTTCGGTCAGCGGCGCGGCTATGGTACTAAAATCTTTCACAAACCGCTGGTAAAAGTTAGTAAGTCCATGAAAACTTCTTACATTTCCCACACTTGTAAGACTCGGCAACTCTTGTATTGCACGTACTTTCTCCTCATTAACATGTATACCTTCTGCACTCACAACAAAACCAAAAGGACAAGCTTATCCGTGCAAAAAGTGTACTTCTTCATGTTAGCAAATAACTTTTCTTTTTTATGCACATCCAAAACTAATTTTAAATGCTCAACATGATCCTCCAAGGTTTTGCTATAAATTAAGATATCATCAAAATAAACAACGACAATCTGCTTATAAATGCACGCAAAACATGATTCATTAAGCGCATGAAAGTGCTCGGTGCATTAGTTAGCCCAAAGGGCATCACAAACCACTCATATAAACCATGTTTGGTTTTAAAAGCAGTTTTGCTTCTTTCATTCTAATTTGATGATACCAACTTTTTAAATCAATTTTAGAAAAGACACAAGCACCATGCAACTCATCCAACATATCATCTAAGCGAGGAATAGGATGGCGATAGTTTACCATTATATTGTTGATAGCTCGACAATCAACGCAAATTCTCCATGTCCCATCCTTCTTAAGCACTAAAATCATAGGAACAGTGCACGGACTCATGCTTTCTCTCACGTACACTTTCTCCATCAGTTCATACACTTGCCTTTGTAGTTCCTTCATCTCCTCTAGGTTGCTTCGATAGGATGGTCTGTTTAGAATGGTAGTGCCAGGTACAAAATCAATTTAATACTCAATCCCTCTAATCAACGGTAATCCAAGTGGCATCTCTTCTGGAAAGGCATCTGCATAATCCTGAAACAAAGAAACAATAGAACTAAGCAAAGTCGAGTTAAGTTCGTTAGTATTTAAATATGCCTCCTTATACAAAAGTACAATCATTGGCTGACTTGAATACAACGCTCTTTTAATTTTGCTCGCTTTAGCATAAAGTTCTTTTGCTTTCTCTTTCTTTTTTTTTTCAATTTCACTCTTTTTTTTTCCTCTCTTTCTCTTTTTTTCTCTATCTTTCTTTTGCTCACTCTTTTTCCTTTGCTAGCTCTTTTTTTTTAGCTCACTCTCTTTCTTTTGGTCATTCTCCCTTTGCAATTTTAATTGATATTCATACACTTGCTTCGGTAACATTGGGACAAGAGTAATCGTCTTATGATTGAACTCAAAAGAATACTTGTTGGTGAAACCATCATGCTTCACTCGGCGATCAAATTGCCATGGTCGTCTTAACAATAGATGACCGGCTTGCATTGGTACTACGTCGCATAAAACATCATCTTCATACTTTCTAATACGAAACTCGAGTAACACTTGCTTGTTCACCTTAACCTCCCCACTATCATTCAACCATTGCAACTTATATGGCTTGGGATGTTTAATAATAGGCAACCCTAGCTTCTCCACCATAATGGTACTTTCAACATTCGTACAACTTCCGCCATCAATAATCACACTACACAACTTATTGTTCGCTAGGCATCTATTATGGAAGATATTTTCTTGTTGTACTTCCTCATCTTCTTTAGCTCGCATACTACGAGATTTTCTTGCAACCAACAAATCTCCTTCTGCCGCAAGCTCTTCTTCATCCACATCTTCTAATAATGGCATATAATCAGTATTGGACTCTTCATTAGTTTCAATTTCGTCGTTGTCTCGAATCACCATAGCTCTTTGATTGGGACATTGGTTCGCCTTGTTTTTCCTGTCTTGACACTTGAAACATTTAATATCACGATTTTGAGGTGTATTAGGATCAGGTTTACCTTGGTTTCCAAGGCTGGTCGTCCCTTGTTTTGGCTCGGTCTTCGGCTTTGACGCGGTTGATTTCTCCTCTTTCTTCCAAATGGGATTTCATTTCCAAGAGGGTGTAGTTGGACCTTGGTTTTGGCGTAGGCTACCCCTCCTCTTGAGTTGATTCTCAATCTTGATCGCCATGTGCACCATATCTTCCAAAATGTTACAAATCTACCACATTAGCAATTTCCCAGTTCAACCCATTCAAAAACCTTGTTATAGTAGCCTCTCAATCTTCGTCTATGTTTGCTTTGATCATGGCTACTTCCATCTCCTTATAATAATCTTCCATGCTGCAATTGCCCTGTGTAAGCCTTTGTAACTTTTGGTACAGCTCCCGGTAGTAATGGCTAGGTACGAATCACTTTCTCATCACTGTCTTCATCTCTTCTCATGTCTCAATAGGACGCTTTCCCTGGGAAAATGTCTTGCATGCATTTAACTCCAAATGAAGTACAAGTTAGGATCAAGTCCCTGGGTAGTTCATTCGTTAGGAGGACACATGATTCGTTTAGAGCTTGGAGGCCTTCGGGAACCTGAGTTCTAGGCCTAATGTACCGCAGGGGCAAGCTAAGGCTGGATACTAGAGTTATGAAAGTGTATGTGTATGTATATGTGCTTTAGCATATTTTATGTTATTCGTGGGAAGTATTGGTTTATCATACGGAGCATGCACTTAAAAAATTATTGAGTGTGAGAAGCCTTATAGTAAGCCAAATATGGATAAAATAATGTACTATAAGCAAAGCGGTAACTATGAATATTTGACTTAGGAAATGAACATACCTCACACATTACTGGATAACAAGAGCAGTTATATGCATCAGTTACAATTATAGCACACTGGATAGAAATGATCCTTATAGCATGGTTTTTCATATAATTGTATTAAATGACTTACCTATTTTTATATAAAAAATGCAAGTGTTTTCATATGAAAAACCTTATTTTCTATATAAACCCTTATTAGTTCCCACTTAGCCTGGATTTGGCTCATTCTTTCCTTTCAAATAGTTTTGCAGGTCCATACTCGAGGGTGGCACGCGTTGTAAATTTGTAGAAGCTCTGATGACCTCGAACTACTTTGTAGTCCTTTAACTTAAGGACTATCCCATAAAGTCTTTGATATTATATTTTAACACGCTTGTGTTGTATATAATTTGGTGTTTATTGAAACGGATTTGGAATTGATTGTATATAAGTAATCTCATATGTGAAGTGTTTTTATTAAATGTTTGTTTTTGAAATGACTTGGATGGAGAATACTCTTTTGATTTACAGGGCGGATATCAGATTTTATAAACTCCACATGCCAAAAAATTTATGGAATAGATCTTTGCTTAATTTCCTATAACATACACCCATCGTCGCGTAAGGCACCGTGATTAACCGGGTCCCGGAGGTGAAAACCTCTTAACGGGATTCGGGGCATCACATCATATTGTAAAAATAAAAGAAAAAGTTAACTAATGTGATTGCCATTGGCTGTCACAAATAGTGATTACCTTTGTGACAGCGAACAACGGTCACAATTTTTCAACAATATGACAATATCTCCTTTGTGGCTGCCAATGGTAGTCACAAACTTATCGAGTTCAACTACGACAAAATGCAATTTTTAGTGTAATGTAAAGTTGCATTCAAGTGGCCACTATAACTGAGAATTAGATACTTAATCGAGTGCCCTATACTTGTGAGGGGATTAGATTTCCATAGCCATAGACATAATAAATATATAAGGTGCCACATAATTTTAAATTTATATTTTCACAAATATTTCTTTCGCGTGATTGATGTTACATTTTTTATTGAGAAAACAACCCAAATAATGGCCACTAAACTTTCGATATAGTACCATTTTGGCCATCACTTTAAAACAAACCGATTTGGTCATCTAACTTTGGAGCGAGTGCTACTTTAACCATTCCGTCAAATTTGGCTGTTAAATTTGATGCATTTGCATGGAAGTTGACTTTGTGTAAAGTCATTTTGGTCACATTGTAACAAAATGACCTTCCCTTCATTAATTTCCTACAAAATAAAACACACACAGAGTGTATAAAACATATAAATATTTTCAACAACAGCACAATTTGGAATATTTCATAACTAAAATGAACAAAATACACTTAAATGAAGTTATGCGCCTTGAACATGATTTTATTCTATTCAATTTAATAATCAAATTGGAAGGAATGGTCAAAGTCTCCCTCACTCCAAAGTTAGATAGCCAAAGTGGTTTGTTTTAAAGTTTGATGGCCAAAATGATTTGGGATAAAAGGTTTAGTGGTCATTTGAGTTGTTTACTCTTTTTTATTTAAATACAAACAATGTAATTGTATTTAGAGATAGATGAGGGAAGAGTTCATGTATTCCCAATTTGTCTAAAAAAATTCAGAGTTTCCTACGCTGAATTTCTTTATATTGGAACAAATCTTTAGCTATTCATATGAGTATTATGGAAAAGTCTACACACTAATCCAAAATGAAAAGACACATTCTATTTTAACCATTAACATTAATTAAAATTGGAGTTTCAGTTCAAGAACACATTAATCAAATAGAGAAAATGCAAACAAGAGGGGATTATGCAAATGGAAGTGAAATTGGATTCTCTAATTCTTGTGCAAGTGCTAAATGGCGAAATTGTGCAAGTGTTGCATCTGGGTGTATTTGATAGGCCAAATTAGAGAGTCGGATAGGATTATTTAATCCCATATGGATAAAATAAAACAATCCCACCTTTTAGGTGGGATTCATTAATCCATCTCTCGGTGGCAAAAGAAGTTTTAGTGGGATAAATAATTCGTTCGAATATTCAATCTCGACGAACACCAGACATAGAATATGATAACTTTATCCTATTCCGCCGTCTTATTTTGTGCGTCAAACACAGCCAAGAAATTGAAGGATCTATATATGTTTGTATATGCATTGTAAGATAAGTCATACTTACCGAGAAAGCAATAAGGAAGCATATATCTTTGCAAATTGGGATGTAAGCATCACATAAATTGTTTATTTGAAAATGGGGCAGTTCTACCTAGTTTTTTTGAAAGGTATATATATTTAGGCTTGATAGAATGGGTTTCCAAACTAATAAGTAGTAGAAAGTGGTGAAGATGTAATAGAAATATGGATGCTGTCTATATTTGCAAGTTATTTTAATAAATTTGCCTCCTTTAGGGGAAAAAAGGTTCTTACTTAAACTTTAATATGCTTTAACTTTTAATTTATATTCATAAAATATTAATGTATTTGAATTACCCTATCAAAAAATTCAAATGTTAAATAAAATTTATTTTAAAAGTTTCACTAACAGGGATGGATATGATAATGATCTCATGATTAATATTACTAATTATTTTTAAATTACCATTTAAAATAATTGTTAGGAAGTACCAAAAACTGACTGATAAACCAAATATTATATTAAGTTACACAGAGCCAAGATGTTAGTTAAGTTGGTAAAGATTTGAATACTTTATTTGCAACGCTTAAATTTGAATCTTGCTGCCAGCATCCTTTTGGTGGGAAATCTGTAAAAAACATAATGCCCGATGCTGAACTTTGTAACATGATTTGCCTTGAACTAGTATAGCCTCCTTTTGGAAAAAAAAAGTATTAGGCTATAGAGAGACTGTGTGCACGTAGGCCTGTAACTCCACTTTCCTTTCTAGTGTGACATGCTCTGATCTTAAACTGATGTAGCGTCCCCAAACCTAAACAAATTTTACGAAATCAACAAACATAAATTAAAATGGATTGGGCTTTGGGCTTTGGGTTTTGGGTTTTGGTATGGGTATTATTGGGCAGCTGGCTCATAAATTAAAAATTAATTTTTGGAGTGGGATAGTTTATAGAATTTTACTAAAAATAGCTACATGGAAGAGATATAAATAGGATTGAAAGAATTATAATTATAACCATTGTGAGAATCCGCAAATGCGGACCCCGGGTCTCAATCGTGTGCTTGGGAGTCTAAAACGTCAGAACGAGTTCCGTCATTTCATTCGCTTCTATATATAGGGATAAGTCCTATTTTCTATTTCTAAATGCAAGTGGGTTCATTCAGAGTCACCAGCATGTTTTACGAGAAAACGTAACAAAAGTCCGCGTAGGGGTAAAGGCCAAAGCATGCCTTTTTCCTACGCGTTTAGTCTACGAAACTGGGATTCTTATAGGGTTTGAAAAATATGTTATGGCTTGGGATGGTGTTAGGCACCCATTCTGCCTTTTCAGTCTCTAGTGGCTTTATATGTTTATTCTATGTTGAAAAACTTGAATGCCTTTATTAAGAAGTATACTACTTTCTAAGATATGTTTTGCAAAGAAAATTGATTTTTGGGGAAAATGGGGAAAGGGATAAAAACCTTGTATTCCGTAATCCGATGTTTTATTTTGTCGACATCTGAATATTAATGATAAAAGTTTATCTTAACCGTTTTGAAAATGAGAAAGATTCGGTATCGTTTCCTCAAATAACAATATCAATTATCTCGTTTTGTTAATTTTGGAGAAAGATCGAATCTTCATCGGAATTAACTTAATATGGAATTTGGACTTTTTGAGGAGTGTGCATCAGATATATCGCAATCTATATGGAAGACATAATATATCCGAGCTTAATTCCTAAGTAAACTTTATCAGTCCGGGTTTTGAAAACTTGATTTTAACTGGACGATAATGGCTTAACTTCTTTTGATTTTGAAAAATGATTTTGTCGGGATTTTGAAAAGAAGTTTTGTTTGAAAACAGTCAACTATCAATAACTCGACAATAAGTTTATCCAGCTAGAAAGTGGAGAATACAATAGAAATAACCAATCTATATAATAAACAACTTAAATTTGAGGATAGTGGAAGTAAATGCTTTCTGTTTATGTTGGCCTAAGCAAGCCAACTCCATACTCACTTATAATACTTATGAAAATAACAAATACGTATATATAATAAACTTAAATTATAACTACTAAATAAAGCACAAATAAAACCAATATGCAGATATCTTGTTTGGCTATTAGAAGAGATTTTAGTTACCTTCCTGACGATATAAATAATATAAGAGAGAGAAAATATAATAAGATCGAAGATGATCCAGGGAATATAGACTTTTCTTCTCCAGATGTAGTAGAGAATTCATTATGAGATCCAAGACGTCGAGTATCTAAACTTGGAGATTCCTTGAAAACTTTGATAAGTTGAACTTTTAGAAAATCAGATTTTTAGAGATAATAGCCCTCTTCCCTAGGATTCAAGTTTCTGTCCTCAAACCCTTGGGGGTGTGGGCCTATTTATACTGCTCGGGGGAGTTTGTGGCGTGACATTTTCCAAAAAAGTGGAACTGTCGCACCACATTTGGACCAATGTCGTGCGACAAACGGCTGAAGTGATGTCCGTGACAGACTGATGTGTTAGGGAGTGGATGGTCTAGGTCAGAGGGGTTTGTCGTGCGACATATTTAGGGTTTGTCATGCGACAATCTGATTTGTTGCATGACAAACCCTTCTGACTTCCCAGAGCAGTTCTAATATGTTGGGTGGGTTCTAGACTCAAAAAGGTGTTTTTCGAGGGTTCTTAGGGTTCTTGTGGGGGTCATGGATTGGCGTGTCTACAACCATGTCTTTAGACTTCATATTATATCACAAGAATGGCATCGAGTAGGAATAGAAGAATGTTTAAGGATTATAAATGGTTTTGAACAGATTTTAAATTTAGTGGTAGAACCAGAAATTCAAGATAGCTCGAGCTAATTATATCACAAGTATAACATTAATATATAATAAACCAAATAAAATTGACCAAGTAATAGACTAAAAATAGTGACACTACCTCATATATAAATGTAGGGACACTTTTGATAAGAACCAAGTTTAAGTTTCATTTTGTACGCATTAGTCCTTTTTTCCTTTTTTTTGGGGGGGGGGGGGGGTGCTCGCTCACTAGATGAGTTTTTTTATGAAATTTGGTAAAAAAAGATCTCCATAATTAATAGAATGTCTTCACTAAATTTTATCAAAAAATTCAACGATTAAGTCAGTTAACGAAAAAATTAATATATATATGCGGACGGCTCAAGTTACACCGGATGTAAAACATATAAGTTTTACACCCGTCGTTATATAAACTTGCTTGCTTGATAAACTAGTTAAAAAATAGGTAATCCAATAGTAGAATTTATAAATTATAAATCTGAGAAAAAGTTATGAGTTGGTGTAAAACTATTTAATCTTACACCGGTGTAACTTAAACCTTACCTTATATATATGTATTTATATGTCTACAAATGCATATATTACAAGTATATCAATTTTTACTTAACTCACTTTCTAGATTAATTTTTTAATGAAATTTGGCGTAGAAGATCTATTAATTATGGAGATCATCTCCACCAAGTTTTGACAAAAAAATTCATTCGTTTACCCTCTCAAAAGAATCAATTAGTATAGAATGGTCCTTAAACGTGATTCTTAATGGAAATGCACCTTATAAATGTAATAGCATAGTGTTAATGTACTTATGCCTTAAGGTCACACGTTAAGAACCTCAATATAGAAAAAATAAAAACTCAACATGCATTTAATGTGGCATTAATTACCATGCAAGAAGAACTAATTCTTTTCATTTACAGCGTACTTAACATGTCCTCTTAGAGCATATATTAACGCTATCTAATATAGTAAGGGCGGTGTTATTTATATCCCCTAAATGTGTCACAAACACCCCTTCCAGAATTTAACTAAGAATACATTTTAACACACCCCCTATTTCTCACAAATACTCCCCTCCATTGTTTGATGTTAGGTGAGTACTTAGGAACATACGTTCCTTATTTGAGCCGGTTGAGTTTATATGAGTGTACTCAACTCATTAGGCGGCCTAAAAACACTCCAGCATTTCATTGCCTAATGTTAGGTGAATTTTTACCAACAAATTCTCTCCATGTGGTTTGAGTGCATGTGATTATACTCGCGTCTCATTAGGCGAGCCTTAGGGGTGTTGGTGACAATAAATTTACCATAAGAGGGTATTTGTGATAAAATAATATGTGTAAATAACACTGCCCTATAATAATTAAGTATGATATAAATGTGTAAAGGAACAAATGTACGGATTGAAGTTGAATCTTGCGGTTCTTATAAATAGTTATCTCAATCAATTTTTCTTACTAAGAAAAATTGCAGTACCAGATGCAATTTGTATTTTTCACAAAAAAAAATATTTTGAATAGTGTTCAATATATTATTCTAAAAGATTAAAAAATTGCAATACCAGAAGCAATTTTCTTTATAGTAGAAACTCTATAAATTAGTAAGGTAGGGACTACTCAATTTTATTAATTAAATGAAACTCTAATTTTTGATAAATTAATTAACCAAAATATTTGTGTTTCCATTATTGTTCTCTCTTGATTTTTCCTAGAGTTTATTTCCTATAAACAAAATTAAGTAAATTATATTAGGGAGTTCTTAAACAAACTTGCGAAATTAGTCTTCTCATCACAGTGAGATAATACTTTCTCCTCACCCCACTCATTTTTAATAGGGTCGGGAGTAGCCCACTTCCTGGTTGAATTTTTGATGAAATTTGGTGAAAATGATTTACTAATAATCATAGCGATCATCCTTACCATGTAACACCCATAGGGTAAATGCATCACATTTTATGTCCTAGACGCGAGAGAATGCTTGAGCTGTATCCGAACGTAGGGAATGCTTTCACAGTATTTTATAGATGTTATTACATTCATCTTTTAGGTTATAAAGACTCAACTTAAGCGTCCCAGTCGAAATTCGCAAAATTTCACATTTTAAACTTACCTGATGAACCAACCTTTTGTCATTCGAGACATCATAACATTTTCATTTTATATCGGAATGGAACCCCATTTATTCCATTGGAAAGGTATTTCAATTTCCAAGAACTTTCGTGTTTGGCCCGTAACCTAATTCCCACCCTTCATTGGTCTAAATAAGGGTACAAGATCAGTCGGTAGCATAAACAAGCAAATCTGAGGATGAACCAAAAATCCAGAACCATGTAGCCGACTACATGGAGTTAGGGAGCCGACTACATGATGGAGTTGACTCCATGAACAATAAAGGACCCGACTCCCTTTCCCTGTAGTGGTCAAAATCGTATTTTACAAGCTTTGACCCGATTTTTATATACCATACTCACCATTTTCTTCTCCATTTCGTTGAGAGCTCAGGGAGAGGGTTTGAGAGAAGTGAGAGGAATCATGGAGAAGGATTCATGAGGGTGATTTTATCTCATCTTACAACCCAAACCAAGAATCAAACACATCATCTCCATCATCTTCTTCTTTTTATCACATCCACCAAGCTAGGGCTCAAAACTCAACAAGGGTATCTTGCGCTTCGGTCGTATAAAGCTCGATCCGCGGCTCAAGTTGTGAAGGTTTAACGCTATTCGAGGTAGGAACACTAGTATTAAAACGTATTTTAAGAGTTTATGCACCCAATCACCATTTTATACAAATTTGGGGATTTTCTATATGTATATCTGTTGCTGCGTATATATGAGCCTTGGGTCTACAAATTATGATGGAAATGGTTGATTATTACTTATAAATCGTAGTATATCATATTTCCCCATGTATCTCTTCCATTTCCTTGATTTATGACAAACCCTTGTTCATGGCCTCTGGCGCGCAGGTACGTATCAGTCTGTATGGTAAAGTAAACCTGTGATATGCACTTTATATTACTTGATACTCATGAAATGGACTATTATATCTTTTTACATGATGTGTATGACCTTATAATTGTTATTGGGATAATAATGATTTTTCCTTATACGGAGTAGTCAACACCGCTCGTACCAGGTAGATGGTTATTACCTGTAGCGTATAGCCTTAGTGGCTACGTGAGATTATTGTAGCATATGCCTTTGTGGCTGCGTGAGGTAGCGTATGCCTTCGTGGCTACGTGAGGTAGCGTCTAGGTGGACCTGGTAGGTGGTCCCTGCCTTGGGCAGAAGAAACCGAGTTGCCAGCTATCTCTGTGCACAGTAGATGTGAAAAATCCTAGATGTGAGTATTACACATGATTGATGTGATGTAGACCTGGTCGCAATGTCTTGAGATCGTATATATTACATTGTTTATATATATATTTGACTTATGAATACGGACTTGTCACAAACTCTCTTTATAAAGGCTTACCCTACATATACATGTTTTTCTCACAAATCCTATAGTTCCTACTGGGCCCGTTTGGCTCACAGTTTTTCCTATGCAGGTACTTCTAAGGATGGGACGGGAAGAGCTGATAAGGGAAAGGTCGACAAATCTTAGTCTCCTCTGATACTGTAGCGTGAGGGCCTTTCACTACGGAAAGGCTATGTTACCAAATTTTGTTGTAACATAACTTGACTTATGATTACTTAGATATGTTTGTATAATCTATGTAGCCTACTCGAAGTCGTGAAGACTTTATTGTGTATGACTATTTTGTGACCGTTATGTATTACTTATGTATGTACTTTGTGGACCTTTACTTTTCTTTAATCTTGTTTTCTTGGTTATGGTATAGTGGATTGGAGGAAAATGTCTATGGTTTAATGCTATCATATTGTGGACGAGTGACTTACATTTTAGTTAACCGGTGCGTAACGGTATAGACTAATCTGTAAGGCACGAGTTAACAGGAGGGGAAGCTACAGTCCTAGCATGTTCCCATTTGATAGTTTTATTTGTTCTCGATCTTTGCATATTTGCTTGTCTCGCCAGAATTATTTAATATATACTCACTTCTGCTGTCGCGTACGGCTCCGTGACCAACCGTGTTCCGGAGGTTCTCCCTCCCAACGGAACTCGGGGCGTCACATACCATGTTTCATCAAAAAATTCATTCGTTTACCCAAAATGTTGGTCTACATTTATGGACAAAAATTGGTCCTCCTATATGTATATATACATATGTATAAAGACTCATGCAGTTTTTCTATCGTTAAAATAGAAAAGGAGAAACAAACATTGGTTTTGATTGCATGTAGTTTATTTAGATTTTGCCAGCGTGGATAAGGCAAAACTGTCTTATTAATTTTACCCACGGTGGAGGGTGGACTAAGAAAAGAAACAAAGTAGTGAGGTGAGTATTTAGATAAAACTAGAGCATACTTATAAATTTTTAGGGGAAAAAATAAAATACCAAGTGTGGTAAAAATAAATAAATTAGTAGGTGTATTTTAGATAACCAAAAAATAATAGGCTACAGTTTTCTGATAAGAGATAAATGGGGGATGTGAAGAAAGATCCTGTGCTATTATTTTGGTTAATCTGATTTAGATTTTGACTTTTATAAAAGTAAGAAAAAGAATAATGTGAATGTATTTAAAAATATCTTATATATATATATATATGGCATATTGACACGTGCCTCATTCATTCATGTGGCTCCCATTACATACAAATGTCAAACAGAACAAAAACCAGAATCAATTATTAATCAATCAACAGACTTATTAGTAGTGTAAAGGGGAAAAGGAAAAAAAAGAATGAATTGCAAGGGATTGATTGTAACAATTACTGTTGCAATCATTTAGTTTGTGTTTAGTAAATCTCTTAAAAAGAACAAGTAAAATAATGGAAAATGACTTTAGAGGGACAAAGTAAATATGATTACCAAAAAATGCAGATGAAAATGGCTTTTAGTTGATGATTTCCACAGTTGACACTAATTATAAGTGATTAAAATCTAACTGATCCCATTTAATAAGGATTTAATCCAAATTGCGATATTTGGTAACCATAAAACTTTAATGAATATGATGAGTAATAAAAACAACAAACAAAAAGAAGATCAAATTTGTTTTGGGATAGATTCTTCCAGTGACTATGATTCTCAATTCGCTAGTACGTTCTTCCTTATATATGTATTTCACTAACTCAAAAGCTTAAAGAAAATGGATACAAAATCTAGAAATATGGCCCTCTAAATATAATAAAGTTGAGTCCTATATGACTTGGTCAACAACTCGAGGGTAAGTCGTCTTGTGGGGACCCATGAACTTCCATATATGGCTGGCAGGTCATATTCATTGATAATAATAAGAGTACATGTCTCATTGATAAGTGCCCAAAATTGTTATTTTAACCCGCAAATAATATTTTGTTAGAATATAATTAATGCTTAAATTATGGAGGAATAATATTTATTTTGTCTTTTTGTAGGGAAGAAGAAAATTAAAATAAAAAGTCTAAAAAGGTGGAAGAAGTCTATTAAAGATCATAAAGGAAGATAAAGAAGAAAGAATATTCTAATTCAATATTCTCTCCTAATTCGACTACAACTCATTTTTATCTCTCTTAATTAGAATCTTAATTGAACTCAAAGCTGTTATTTCTTCTACAATTATAGTTTCCTAAACCTTTTAGACTTGTATATCTTATTCCTATATATAGACCCATTCTCTACACCTAAGATAGAGAAGAAAAAAGATAGAAAAATAGATAGAGATATATAGATATTATTAGAGAGTTCTAGAGAGAAAAATCCTCCATATACTAGTTGCCGCGCGGTCGAAGTATTGAAGGAGAAGAAGTGGACAGCATAAAGCCGTGCGGTACACGCCAGTTCGAACATCATAAAAAGGGACGCTTTTTAGCTTTATAATTTTCTATAGTTTGTACTCAAGTACTTTAATTTTGATTTTAATGGTGAATTATTATTTTGTTTTAATGTGTTCTTTATTTAATATGCTTGGCTAAATTATCTCCCAAAGAGGGAGGGATGAAACCGCCATGGATATAATGTGCTTAATTTAATTCTAATTGATTTTTAATTATTTGTCCCGAATTAAAATAGATTTTGAAATTACCATTACTGTAACTTGTGTTTTCTTTCTAGTACTTTAATTGTTTTTAAAATAAAGGAAGGATCTCTTGTCATCATCATAATTGCGGATACAGGCGATGCCTATTTTTATTTTGCATTAGTTTTAAAGAAAGAATGATGGTGATTTTGAATTTATTTATATAGTAGGGATGAATATTAAAAATATAATTAGATACTTTTTTTATTATATTCATGGTGGTGGATTCTTTTTCCTTGGGATTTCTTATTATTGATTATTTTCTTTCTTGATTTAATTTAATTAATTTATTTTAATTTCTTAGTTTAGATAATTTCAAAATCAAAATTTAAAAACTGTTTTAATTTGGTTCTTAAAATATTGGATTTCAACAAAATTTTCAACTTTTAAGGTATTAACTTGAATTTAGTTTGACTCCTACTTATTCGCTATACTCATTTAATTATTTTATGTAAAAGTAGGGTTTTATTGCATTTAAGTGCGGAATTAAACAACGACAAATTACTTTTAAAAATTCCCCTAAATCACTCATGGTCAGTTCTATTGATGAGCCTAATGATAGCACTAGAACTCGATCATGTAGTGAAGACTATGCATACCCCATTCGGGTTCCAAGCGGTCCGATCACCCGAGCTAGAGCCAAGAAGATTAAGGAAGCACTTATGGTCATGGTCTAAGCGATAATGAGCAAAGTTGACGCATGGAGGAGCATTGAGGGAGATCAGGCTCAAGAATGGAAGACATTGCTTGTTCAAATAGTAACCCAAGAGATTAAAATGTGTATTTGATAAATGGGCTGGGCTAGGCTTTATTTATTTAAAGTTTATTTTATGTTTTAGCTTTGTTTGGGGCCCAAAGTATGTGGGAAACTATTATTTGTTTTGTTTTGTTTAATTTCGAAATTGGGCCTACGTTAGGGTTTTCTTTTAGGTTTATTACTTTTTCTCCTATTTAAAGGAGATAACATTGTTGTTTTAAGCAGCCTTTTGATTAACAAGAAATTAAGTGTTTTTGCCTCTTGCGTTCTAAGAACGTTTCGAACAACTAGAACTGGGGTTCTTGTTGTTCTTCGACTTACCAATCAATTATTCCATCAATTGACTGTTTGTCTTCGACTATACCAAGGTTTGTTCTCGTTTATGGGATTGGGTCGAGGTTCCACCTTCCATCAATTTCGCGTGATTCCAAGGTTCTTGCGTCTTCGATGTTTAGGGTTGCAATTGGATGGAAATAAGATCACAGTTCATATCAATTCGTATAAGAAGGAATTTTTTATCCAGGTTTTATCTTTCGTTAGTCTTTTTTCTTTTTTGTTTTCTTCAATTCGTAGACTGTTTTATTCATATCATCTTAAAACTAGGGTTCTTATTTTCGACTGTGAAAAAAAAATTCGATTATACTCTTACTTAGTAATTCCGAATATGTTCTTGTTGCGTTATTTCGAATATGTTTTGCCTATTATGAATCTGCTTCGTTTGTTCCATCTGTGTTGATTAAAGTCGAAATCTTTTATTTCGTTTTTGAACCCTAGCTTCGAATCTGTCTATCATAATATGTTTGATATTGTGAATTAGTTTATATTACTTCTGCCTGGGGTTAGTTTCGATTGCAATAAAACCATTACTACCTTGAGTTTTGTTGAGATACAATATTGTTAGGGTTGTTAAGATTTCGATTACTACATATAAACCCTTGGCTGCGATTGATTGTTCCGTATAAACCCTAGCTGCGATTGCGAGTGACTGTTCTTGCACATAAGTTTCATTTAAAGCAATTTCTGCTTGACTTTAGAATTATGCATATTTTTCTATTGAATCGTCGAATTCTGGAATTTTCGACTATACTAGATTAAAGTAGAAGTCGAGAAACACTAAATAAAAAAAGAAAAAAAAGTAAATTTTTTTCGAAATTAGCTGCTATTTCTTTTTGGATTTGGGTTCTATAGGGTCCAAGGATTCTAAAAATCACGTTTTCTTGAGACTGAATTTTTGCGCATTTTTCTTGACCTTTTTGCCTCTTATTGCGTCTATAATTCATTGGGATTCCTGTTTCTTGAATTCTTGGTGAAACGTACTTGTCCTAGCATACAACTGATTTGTTTGTGTTGTGATTGGTCGGTTCGGGAACCAAGAAAAAGGTTTTTGTTTTTCGATTTGTTTGAAAGTTTCAAAGGGTGAAAATTGAGAGGTATATCATTACTTTTGAGAGCTAAACACGAGCGGTAACATCAGAGTAATATTATTTTGGGTGAAACACGTAAGGGAGTGCAGTGAGGAAATTTTATTTCTTTATATTCTGCTAACCTCTGTTTTACAGCAATATGTCAAGTTTCGATCCTAAGTTATTCCAAGAAGCCTTGACGAGTACATTACAAAACATGATGAGAGAAGATTTAGGTGGCTTTAAAGAGCAGGTGGATGAGATGAGTGAGGAATTGAGGCGAATGCGGGTGATGGTCGATAGAGTTGAGAGCACTCAAATTGAACAATTTGGCAAGTCACGTAGTGCTCAAAGAGGTAGGAGACTGTAGCCTAAGGAAAGGAGGGCTGAGAACGATCATGATAATTTTTACCAAGATAACTTTGACGATGGGGATAGCGACGTTGATTCGGTAATCGCTAACCGACATAATGGTAGGTGGGTTTGTAGAGGATCTAATTGGGAGGATAATAACATGAATGAGACCAAAATGATGATTCCATCCTTCCAAGGGAAAAGTAACCCCGAGGCTTATCTTGAGTGGGTCAAGAAAGTAGAGTTGGTGTTTGCTTGTCATAATTACTCTGAGTCCAAGAAGGTGAAATTGGCGGCTATTGAATTTTCTGATTATGCACTTGTTTGGTGGGATCACTTGATGACAGAGGGAAGGCATAGTGATGAGGGGCTCTTCGAGACTTGGGATGAAATCAAGCGATTGATGAAGAAGCGATTTGTACCCGATCACTATTATCGGGAATTATACCAAAAATTACAAGGGCTTACACAGGAAAATCGTAGTGTTGATGAGTATTACAAGGAGATGGAAGTGGCCATGATTCGGGCCAAGGTTGATGAGAATAGAGAAGCCTACCATAGCGAGGTTCTTGAGTGGTTTAAACCGGGAAATTGCCAATGCGGTTGAACTGCAGCCGTATGTCGAGATTGAAGATATAGTGCACACAGCAATTAAAATAGAGAGACATCTCAATAGGAGGGGTACTTTCAAGCCAAGCCAGAGTTCTTATTCTACTCCATGGAAACAAAGTTCGTGAAAAAAGGAAGACAAAGCAAACACTCCTAAACCAAAAGTTGATTCTAAATTAGAAGTTCCTAGTGGAAGCCAAGCTAAGGCAGCCCCCAACACCACTAATAATCCTACTACCCGAAACTGGGACATTATTTGTTAGAAGTATCCACGTATCCACACAATGCTCGAATAAGTGAGTAATGATGATTATGGATAATGGGGAATATGAGACAGATGAAGAAGGCGCTGAAGCTATGCCACCTTTAGAGGATATTGAAGAAGAGGAGAGCGCTATCCAGGGCGAGTTGTTAGTTGCAAGAAGAACCCTTAATGTGCAAGCAAGAGAGGACGAGGAGTAGCACGAGAATATTTTCCATACTAGGTGCCTAGTACTAGGCGAAGTGTGTAGTTGCACTAATGTGGCTAGCATGACAATAGTGGAGAAGCTAGAATTGCACACGACTATGCACCTAAGGCCTTACAAATTGCAGTGGTTGAATATAGCATTGAAGTGAGGGTGAACAAGCAGGTTTTGGTGTGCTTTAGCATTGGTAAGTACGAGGACCAAGTGCTTTATGATGTGGTTCCTATGCAAGCCGGCCATATGCTGTTGGGGAGACCATGAAAATATGATAGAAGAGTTAAACACGACGGCTTCACCAACAAATATTCATTTGAGATGAACAAGAGAACAATCATTCTTGCACCTTTACTGCCACAGCAAGCTTATGCCGATCAGTTGAAGTTGTAAAATGAGGAGGAGCAACGGAAAGCTGAAAAGAAAATGAAAGAGAGTGAAGGAAAAAGAAAAGAAATTGAGAAAAAAGAAAGTGGAGTGAAAAAACCAGTGACTATTGAGAGCAAGTTTGAGAGGAGGCAAAAGAATTTATATGCAAGAACTAGTGAAGTGAAAAGAGCGATCCTTTGTAACCAACTTCTTGTACTTGTATACAAATAAACGCTTTTGAATACTAATGAACTAATTCTTCTTTTCCTAGTGTTATTATATCTTTGTTACAGGATTTTGGTGACTGTGAGAATCCGCAAATGCGACCCCTGGGTCTCGTTCCCGTCGTTGGGCGTCTGGAACGTCGGAGCGGATTCTGTCGTTCCATTTGCTTCTATCGGTTGATAAATCATATCATGGTGTCCCTATGTTCTATTTCTAGATGCAAGAGGGTTCATTCAGAGTCGCCAGTACGTTTTACGAGAAAACGGACAAAACAGTTGTGTAAGAGAAAAGGCTACAGATAAGCCTTTCTTTACACGTTTGCCTACGAAACCAGGATTTTATAGGGTTCGGGAACTATATTACGGTTTGGGAAGGTGTTAAGCACCCATTCCTCCTTTTCGGTCTCTAGTGGTCTTATATGTTTATTTCATGTTGAAAAACTTGGATGCTTTTACTGACAGTCTACTACTTTCTAAGTGGGAACCCTAATTTCTGGGGAAAAAGGGAAAAGGATGAAAAACCTTTGTGTTCCGAGATCCAATGTTTTCATTTTTGGAAGATGTAAATAGAAGTGACAAAAGTTGTTTTATTTTGAGAGAGTTTCCCGTATTATTTCCTCAGATAAGGACGGTTTTCTCGTGTTTTGAATACTTTTGTAAAAGTTCGGATCTTGTATCGGGACTAATTTAATATGGAATTAGAACTCTTGAGGGGAGTTCTACCAGACATATCACAGTCTATGAAAGAGATAGGATATACCGGGTTTTTAATTTTTAAGTAGGTTTTACCGGTCCGGGTTTTGAAAATAGAATTTTATCCGGACGATAATGTACTTACTCTTCTGGTTTTGCAAATGATTTTATCAGGGTCTTTTGTTTTGAAACAGTAGACTATTTGTAACTTGGCAATAAGTTTATTCAAATAAAACGTGGACAAAACAACAGAAGTAAAACAAGTACACATATATCCAATGCTAAATTCTAGAAGAGACTTTCTTTACCTTCCCGACGAGAATAATAATAAGAAAGAAAATATAATATGGCAGAGAGATCTCCGGTGATAATAATCTTTTCCTTCTTTAGATATTTCCGAGAATTCGATTCCAGAAACGGGACACGTCGAGTGTCGAGAATAGATTCGATAATTCTTTAGAGATAAAACGATAATAGAAAATACTTAATAGAAGAATCGAAAATCAGATTTAAAACTTAGAATTCTTAGATCCCAAGTTACTGCCTGAACCCTTGGGGGTGTTGGCCTATTTATAGTGCGGGGGAAGGATTGTCACACAAAAATTCCCCAGAAAGGGCAAGTGTCGCGCAACATGTTGACCAATGTCGCGCGACAAACGGCTGAAGTGATGTTTCTAACAGACTGATGTGTCAGAGAGTGGATGGTCTGGTGTCAGAGGGGTTTGTCGTGCGACATAACAGTGATTGTCGCGCGACACACTGATATGTCGTGCGACAATCCCACTTAAAAATAGGTTTATTTGGCCAACAAAACCTTTCGGGGCAGTTTCGGGTGTTCGGGTGGGTCTCGGACTCCAAAAATAGTACTTCTCGAAGGTCATTAGGGTTCTTGCGGGGGTCACGGATCGGGGTGTCTCAGACCCTCTCGACTCAAGTTTCTTGCTTGCAAGGAATTGAGGCGACTGGAAGATACCGTGGTCCATGGCTCCCGCAAAAAATCTAAGAAAGTGTTTGTATGCAAAAGTGTTCGTGAGTGCCTCCTAGAGAGGGCTTGTGTTTGGTTTTGCCTCCGGAGAGGGCTTGTGTTACCTCCTTGCCTCTTTCGAGGACTTTCATTTGCTCCACTTGCCTCAGATGGGAGGACTACCACTTCTACACTCGCCTTAGGTGGGAGGGCTACCATTGTTACACTGCGCCTCTCTGGGAGGGCATTGTTCTTCTCGCTTCATGTGGGAGGACTACCATTGCTACACTGTGCCTCTCTGGGAGGGCTTTGTTCTTCTCGCCTCATGTGGGAGGACTACCATTGCTACACTTTGCCTCTCTGGGAGGGCTTTGTTCTTCTCGCCTCATGTGGGAGGACTACCATTGCTACATTATGCCTCTCTGGGAGGGCTTTGTTCCTTTCGCCTCATGTGGGAGGACTACCATTGCTACACTGTGCCTCTCTGGGAGGGCTTTGATCTGTAGAAAGAAAGAAAATTGCCTCTGGGAGGGCTTTTGTGAGTACTTTTGCCTCTAGCAAGGGCTTGTGCTCGTGATTTGCCTCGAGGAGGGCTTGTGTTGTATTCTGGTGAATTGGTTGTCTCTCTTAGACTGCTAGAGTGAGAGAAAGATATTTCGTGAGAGTAAAAAGAGCTTCTCGGAGTTTTAACTTTGTCCGGATGTCCGTTTTCTTATATCTTTCTGAACTTTTGCTCTCATGTTTTCCTCGAGTGAAGATACTTCTCTCGGAAAGCAGTTTTCAAATTTCTTTCGCTCTTCGTAGAGTGGTGATTCGAGATTTTTCCAAACCATCTCTTCGGTATCGTGCTGAAAAGAAAATTTTGTTTGAAAGTTCAATCTCTGACCTCTGTTCTCTTTTAAGTTCTTGTTTTTGGTGGGCCCACATTGTTTTCTGTTTTTCGATGTCCTTATTTCTCCCTCTTTTTGGGAAAGACTTTCCTTAGCCTTCTCTGTTTTTGACCAGGAGTCTTTGTATCCCTTGGTTATGATCAGGAGCCTTTTTATCCCTTGGTTGTGATCAGGAGCCTTACTCACCCAAAATGAAGCCCTGAGCCGGTTTTAGCCTAGCTGTCACTTTTGGTGTGGCTCTCCCTGTCACTCTACTTTTCTGTTTCTCCCGCTCGCTCTGGGGCGCTCATGCGGGTTCTTTCTTTTTTCTACTCTTTCAATTTTTTCTATTCCCATCTTACTATGATATTTTACATTTTTTGATTCAAAGATGGCTTTTTCGGAGATCAGAGATTACTTTAATCATTGTATCTTGTTCTTGCATTTTCGGAGAGATGATTTGGAAGTCTCTCCCTCGAATCTTTATCATGGGTGTGCGGCATTTAGAAAAGTTTTTCGAAAACTGTTTCTCTGAGGTATTCCTGCAAGAGATAAAGTGAGACAAAGGTCAAAAAATCAGGGGAGGGGACAATATGTCGCGCGACAATTCGGTGGAGGGCTCTTTGGCGCGCGACAAAGAGCCCATTTGTCGCACGACAAACTAGCTTATTATATAAACCCCTTGCTGAGCTCATTCTACCTCATTCTCTCCTTTCTCTTTCGCTCTCTAGCTCTCTTTCTCTTTTTTCTCAAGCGCAGAAGCCCTGCCGCTTTTTCCATTTTTCCGACATTCTCACTACTCTACTTATACATAGATGGATCCCGCGCAGCCAGATCGGCTTGAGGGTGACCAGGAGGAGGTTACTTTTACTGATGCTCAGGGAGTTCTCCGTTGCTGACCTCACCACGATAATTGGGCTGATCTTGACTGGTATGGCGAGGATGGGGTGGACTGCGGTCGGGCGGTGGTCTACCGAGATGTGACCCGGGCTGCTCCAGTCCCGGATGTTCCTTGGCTTTTGATGGAGCCTGTTTCTCACGAGATCCGTCGACGGTCTCTGGTATGTTTTTCTGAAATTCTTTCTTTTGTTCGATTATTTCTATCGTTTCCTGCATGTATTTTGAACAATGTTAGTATCCATGTCTGTTTAGAAATAACGTCCGATTTAGTGAACACATACTTTTACTTGTGATACCCCTTTTGGTTTGGAAAATTACATAATTTACCCTTATAACCCTATAACTCTCATAATTACACCAAAGTACCCTCAGGTTTTGGAAAATTACATAATTTACCCTTATAGCCCTATAACTCTCATAATTATACCAAAGTACCCTCAGGTTTGGAAAATTACATAATTTACCCCTATAGCCCTATAACTCTCATAATTACAACAAAGTACCCTTAGGTTTGGAAAATTACATAATTTACCCCTATAACCCTATAACTCTCATAATTACACCAAAGTACCCTCAGGTTTGGAAAATTACATAATTTACCCCTATAAGCCCATAACTCTCATAATTTCACCAAAGTACCCTCAGGTTTGGAAAATTACATAATTTACCCTTATAACCCTATAACTCTCATAATTACACCAAAGTACCCTCAGGTTTTGGAAAATTACATAATTTACCCTTATAACCCTATAACTCTCATAATTACACTAAAGTACCCTCCGGTTTTGAAAAATTTACATAATTTACCCTCATAACCCTATAACTCTCATAATTACACCAATAACCCTATATTTATATATACATCACTCTTTGTTGTCTGTAGTGGGTTGGCCGATGTTGGGGTTCTCCTAACACTATTTCTCTAGAGTGGCGACAGGCACCGGCCCCTGTCCAAGAGTTGCTCCTTGCGACTCCATTTGGTCCTCTTTTCGATGCCCTCCCAGAGCGGGTATCTAGGGCGGCTGTGCTGGTGTCGGCTCTGGCTTCTCATTGGTGGGACACCATTCATACCTTCCATTGGAGCTGGGGCGAGATGACGATGACCCCCCTGGACCTATTTGCTCTGACCGGGATTCCTTCAATGGGGGTCCCTATCCAGATCGATGTCCCTTTGCGTCTAACGGCAGAGGGTATCGTGGGCGCACTAGGGTGGTTTTCTGAGCGACAGAGTTCGGGCGATACGATCTCTCGGGTGGTTTTGGTCACGCGTCTGGCGATAGAGAGAGCCCGGGTAGTTATTTCTCGAGCGTCGATGACCCGTCAGGAGGCGCGTCAGTATGCCCGCGTCCTCCTCTTATTGACACTCCATGATCTGTTCGAGGCCCGTGGGGGGGACACAACCCATCTCTGGTGGCTGCCCTATCTTCGAGACTTCAGTATCATGTTCGACTATGACTAGGGGGTTTTATCCTTGCTGTTCTTTACGATGCTATGGACCAGGTTTCCCGTCACTTAGCCATGAACCTCAAGGGCTTCTCATTGTTGTGGGAGGTACATACTTTTGTTCCTTTATCTTTGTTTCAGTCCTTTACATATTATCTATTGATTGTTGCTGATATTCTTTATGTTTCCTCTTCAGAGTTGGTTCGTGGCTTATACCCATCTGGGTCGTGCCCAGGTGGATCTCCTCGTAGAGATCGAGGATCAGTTTCCCCTTCTCCGTCGATTCATCGCTGGGAACTACAGGGCTCCCTATGTATACCAGACTCGGGAGACCGGAGCTGCTACCGTCCATGACCTGTTGGAGGAGCAGGTAAATATCTTAGTTTTCTCTCTTTTCAATCAATAAATAAATAGTAAAATAGAACATGAATAACTGAAATAAATTTTTGTTCTCTTTCAGATTGAGTGGGCCCCCTGGGGTGATCTGGGTCTCCACTTCGAATATGGCCGTGCTTTGACCGCCTCGAGGACTAGGCGGCTTATCAAGGATGAGTACAGCCTTCACTTCTACTTGGGCGAGAGAGTTATTCGCCAGCACACACCGGCCTAGTGGCCCCGAGTTCCTTTATTTCCACCGGTTCTGATGAGGCAGACAGGTGAGATCGACCCGATGACGGTGCAGGCGTTGGTCGACAGGCTTGGTTTTCAGACGTTCACCGAGGAGGGAGATTATGCTGTCTTCACTGCCCGTTACTTAATGAGGGAGATGAAGGGGACTCGGGGACGGGTCTTCTACGAGAGATACCGGGCATTGGGAGGCGATCCCAACTATATACAAGGACAGACTCATTTGTCCAGGACGATTCCCGGTCAGCTGCCGCCTGTCCCCGATCAGATGGACAATATTCTTGACTCTGATGACGATGACCCCGAGGGAGAGAGGGGTATTCCTACTGCTTCCGAGGGCGGAGATGATCGGCCTGAGGGAGGCGAGGGAGGTGGGGCAGCGGCAGTTCCAGAGCAGCCGCCTCAGTCGATGCCTATGGAAGAGCAGCGTGCTGTGGGTTTTGAGTTTCTCACCGGTTCGTCAATATCATCTGGGGTAGTTTTTGATGCTGCGGAGGCTGCTGAGAGAGAGGGAGCAGCTTTTTCTAAGCGATCCTGGGAGCCTGCGAACCTCGGGGTCGACTATGAATAGTTTGGGCGGACCCCTCCTGCTGCTGTGACCACTCCTTCTAGCGGGGTCCTGCCTCTGAGAGCGACGGCCATTGTGGATCCTCCGGGCGTTCACACTTATGCTACGCTGACTCCGCTTCTGTCGGCTGCTATGGGCCCTCCAACCTGATCTCCAGGTCTCGGGGGTTCTTCTTCCTGGCCTCCCCTGTTCCCGATTCGTGAGGAGGGTGGGTCCACTTCTGTGGCGGTATCGACGGGTCCATCTGTTCCTCTAGTTGACATCCCACTCCTTCTTCGGGATATTACCTACGTTGGTGCCGGTCGTCGCCGTTATACCGTGCCCGAGTATCCTTTACCTGAGAATACTTTTGATTATCTTGGTGGCCACGCTGGGTGACGAGGTATGTCCCTTCTTTTATGTATTCTGCCGTTCTTTTATATCTGTTTATCTTAAAAGTGTGCTAATTCCCTCTCTTATGTCTTTTACAGCGGGTGAGTGTTCGTGCAGCAGATCTGAGAGCTCTCCACGCCCAGTACCTCTACAACTAGAACCTCATCCAGTTCGTTGGTTGGGACCGCATGGCATACATACGCGATTACTAGAGGGCGATCGACGTATCTCTTCGGGTGGACGACCCTCTGTCCTCCTCTCGCACTCGATCAGAGTCTCGGAGGAGTAGTAGTCGGACTTCTAGGTGGTCTCGGTCTTTGGTGATCCGCCCTACAGCTCCGGTTCAGTCAACGGGGCCTTCTCAGGCAGCAGTTCCTCCTCCTTCAGATGTCCCAGCGGCCGACCCTTCTCTGGAGGAGGGTTCGGGTGATAGTGGGAGCGTGTCGAAGCGCACTCGGATAGATTAGCTTTTTTTTTCTGCATTTAGTTAGTTCGGACATATATGTATTTATTTTTAGACATTTAGACATAGATTTTTGTTTTGAAAAACTGTTCTTTTATTGAATTTATGAAAAATCTTTATTTGTGTTTAGTGATGTATATTTATTCCTTATCTATGAAAGATATATTCATATGAATCAGTGATTTAGGTGCCATACCTTGTAGTGCAGTTGTACTTTAGGGTTCCTACAAAAGAACAAAGTGAGAACAAGAATGCATTCAGAAGTGATTCTTTTGGCAAAAATGACTCCTATATGTGAGAAAAGCAAAAACAGGGATACAGGAAAGAGGATTGTCGCGCGATAATCACTCCTGAATATGGGTTTGTCGCGCGACAAACAGGTATAGGACCCTCTTTTTGCTATAAATACACCCTTCTGCCTTCCTTCATCTCCACACCTTCCCAAAATGTCTTATTATCGTACAAATTCTGACTTTTCTTATATTGAAGCCCGAGACGCTCTGATATCTTCTGAGAATGGCTTGAACTTTGGTGCATTCAGTCCTTTGGCAGGTTGGTGCCATTGTCCTGTAGATTTTTCCTTTTTGTTAGGCGCTTTGTATTTCTGGAACCCTGCGGATCATCTTTTCCGTTTCGGGCTAGATGAGCTCTGTCCGACTTATGAGGAGTTTTCCTTACTGTTGCGTTCTGACGTTCGTCTCCCGATGGCTGTTCCCATAGAAGAGATCGGTCCTCAAGATATGCTAATCGCTCTATTAGCCATTCCCCAAGCGGCCTGTGATGGTTTTATTATTGACGGGCTTCTTGACCTCCACAAAATGGTGAGGTTCTTTCATCATTATGAAGAGAGCCTCTTATAGCGTGGGGCGTACTGCGGCGGCCTTGATATGTCTTGTTTCTGATATGCTACTGGTGACGGGCTCTTCCCGTGTCGATCCGACTATTCTGAGTTTGATTTACCATACTAGGAATGGGGAGTCCATAGTGCCTATCGTTCTTGCAGAGACTCTGAACGGCCTAGACGATCTCCAAAGGGGAGCCTCACCCTTCTTCAAGGGAAGCCCTCGTTTACTTTACATGTGGCTGTTGGAGCGTTTTCGATCGGTGGGTTTCAACGGGGTTCGGCTAGACAACCCGACGCACTTTTTCCATCGTCCCCTCTTTGGTGCTTTGACCACGTCTTCCTCTGATTGGACGGTGTGGTTTTCGGAGAACTTTCGGGCTATCTGGTGAAACATTCCTTGGTGGAAGTTGAGGGCGATGGTGCTTAGTACAGGGGGTCAGAACTATGTTCGGCTCCGCGGGCTCTGGTCTACCTCCTTTTATCTCCCAAGACGTCTTCTTCGGTAGTTCAACGTTCCTCAGGACATTCCCCTTGGTCTGAACAACTTCTCCTCTTAGTCTAAATTTGTGACCCCGCATGTTTCTTTATCGGTGGAGAGGATGTGGCGTGCTCGACTGACTAGTCAGTTCAACTATGCCCGTTTCGGTATTACTAAGCCCCTCCGGGCTGACATCATCTGTTCTCGTTGGGGTCTTTGGAAGGGGAGCTAATTAATGATCCCTTCCAAATGGAGTGGTTCCGGTTCATGGATTCTGAGCCTACAGAGGAGAACATTGTCTTTGCGTACCAGATCCTGGATGAGGCTCGAATTGATTTGGCTACTGAGGACCCTGCTTGGCCAACCCCTAGGGATTAGGTTTTTCTGTATGCTGTATCTACTTTGTAACTTCCGATATTCTGAACCACCTTAATAATATATGAATGACTGTTTATGGGAAATAAATTTCTTTACATTGTTTAAACCGGGCCTGAAGTCACTTCTCAGGTTGCCTACGTTCCCCTTTTGATTTTTCAAAGAACAAAAGTTTAGAGTTGGGGCTCAGGTTTACGTAGTTCTTATCTATACATGTTACATCTATTGGTAATACTTCTTTAATCGATCCATGTTGACTGGTGAATGCAGTAATTGTCTGTCCAAGTCTGTGAGTATGGTAGCACCCCTAGTGTCAATCTCTTTGACGATGTACAGCCCTGTCCACTTCTACCCAAACTTTCCCCTTGGGTCTCTGGCTGGCTCTCGAATTTCTTTCAACACGATGTCGTTCTCATTGATACCCCAAATCTTTACTTTTTTGTTAAATGCTCGAGCAATTCTCTTCTGATACCCTTGGTGGTGGTATGCGGCTCTCAATCTCTTCTCATCTAGCAAGGCCAGCTCGTTATAACGTGCCTGGACCCACTCCAGCTCGTTAACTTGTTTCTCCAGTATAACTCTGAGGGAAGGGACCTCCAATTCAACTGGGAGGACTGATTGCATCCCATATGTAAGAGAAAACGGGGTTGCCTCGGTGGGGACCCTTTCGGTGGTGCGATATCCCCACAATGCGTATGGTAACTTCTCTGGCCAGTCCCAACAAGTATTGGTCATCTTTCTTAGGATATTCTTTAGATTTTTGTTGGCGGCCTCAACTGCCCCGTTGGTTTGTGGTCTATATGGCGAAGATCTATGTCGGGTAATACCGTATTCCTTCATGATTGTATTAGCTTCTCCTTCGAAGTGAGTGCCGTTATCTGAGATAATCTCATGTGGGACCCCATACCGACAGATGATATTCCGTTTGATGAATCGGGCAACTTTCTTGGCATCAAGGGTTTGGAAAGACTCGGCTTCTACCCATTTGGTGAAGTAGTCGATGGCCACTAATATGAATTCATGGCCGTTACTAGCTTTGGGCGAAATCTTCCCAATAATGTCGATTCCCCAGGTTGCGAAAGGCTAGGGAGCAGTCATGTTGTACAACTCTTTTAGAGGAAGTTTCTGAGATTTAGCATAGATTTGGCATTTGTGGCAACGACGTACGTGGTTAACGCAGTCGTTCTGTAGGGTAGACCAGTAATAACCTTGTCTGATGATTTTGCGGGCAAGTGTATGGCTGCTCATGTGAGGTCCACAATCGCCCCTATGTATCTGATCCATCACTTTGACAGACTCTTCTTCAGTGAGACATTGGAGATGGGCTCCGTCGTAGTTTCTCTTATACAGCCTCCCGGCACAAAGTATGAACCTTGATGCTAATCTCCTGAGTGTAACCTGTGTTTTCTTGTCCGTTTGTTTGGGATACTGATGGTTTTTCAACAGGTTCCAGATGTTGTAAAACCAAGCGGTTAAGTCCCCGCTCTCTTCATTCTCTACCTCAAGGGCCATGCAGTGTGCTGGTCCTGATCTTCTTTGCACTGTAAGAGTTATTTCTTCCATCCCCTCCGGGATATCAATCATAGATGCCAGGGTTGCTAGTGCGTCAGCAAAACTGTTTTGTGACCTGGGGACATAGTAAAACTCTGAATGCTCAAACCTTCCCGCGACATCATCCAATCGGGCGAGGTAAGGGACTAATTTCTCATCTCTGATCTTCTATTCCTTCAAAACTTGGTGGACCATTAATGCCGAATCTCCGTATACTTGTATTCTCTTTATACCCTTTTGGAGCGTAATCTCTAATCCGATTATACAGGCTTCATACTCGGCCATATTGTTGGTGCAGAAGAAGTCTAGACGATATGATATTGGGGAGTGAGTTTGGTCTGGGGAGACTAACAGGATGCCTATCCCGTTCCCATTTCGGTTGGCGGCCCCGTCAAAGTATAATTTCCAATCTTCATCGATCTCGACATTCATGATAGTTTCGTCTGGGAATTCAGCTTCTTCTAACATGTCCCTCAATATGGGATTATGGGCTAGATAGTCAGCTATGATCTTGCCTTTGACTGCCTTCTGGGTCATGTAGGTGATGTCGAATTCGGAGAGTAAGAATAACCATTTTGCCATACGGTTCAAGAGCGCCTACGTATTCATTCGTAGAATGAAATCAGAGTCTCGTAGTTCCTTTCTTTTGGAAACTGTTTTTGTATTTTTGTTTGTTTTGAAAACGTGTCAAAACGTATTTTAGATTTCTTGTAAAACTTAGAAAGGATTTGTTTTGAAAGCAGTGAACTTCTTTGCAAGTTATCTAATCTTTGTATTAAAAGCAGTATTGAAATTAAGGAGGGTTATAGAAAATATACCTGATGCGCTTGCAGAGAAAATAAGAACCTTGCCTTGATTACTCCTTTCTCTCTCTAGAACTTTCTCTCTTTAAAACTTTCTCTCTCTAAAACTTCTCTCTCTAAAACTTTCTCTCTCAGAATTTCTCTAAAATGACTCTCTGATAATTCTGACAGAGTTTCTACTTACTAAAGACACTAGTGAGTGTTGATCCCTCAAATGAGACCCCAAGGGTCCTATTTATAGGGAAAAATCCGCCAAAAACGCTCCAAAAGAGGCCAACCGCAGGGGGTAGCCGCACCGCGTGCGGCTGGGGCGTGCGACAGGGGGTAGCCGCAAGGCGTGCGGCTGGTGGCTGCAACAGGGGCGTGCGACAGGGGGCTGCGACAAGGGCGTGCGACAGGGGGCCAACCGTACGGCTGGCAGGTAGCCGTACGGTTGGGGGCGTGCGGCTGGCCAACCAAAAAAAGTGCAGAAACACTCCGAAGAAACCTAAATTTCTAACGGGGCGCTGCCCCGCACCCCGCGACCTGACCGGGCAGGTCGATCCCCGTCCTAGTAAGCGAAGAGGCAACAAAGGTTATATCAAACTCCCAACGTGCGCGAAATTGGAGTCTTTCCTAACGGTCTTCTATATGCATGATGACTCAACACTTGACGTGAGATGCTGATTTTAAGAAAAGCAGTGTTCGCACGAGAGTCGTGGATTGGGGTGTTCACACATATATTGTGATCTTGGTGCTGAGACCGGGGATATTATCAGGGGAAAGATACTCGATTCTCTGGGTGGTGAGAGCTTGTACTTGAAGCTCGTAAGAAAAGCCTCCCAACTATATGCTCTGGCTCCCGATGCCCAAAACAGGTAATTCCAGATCTGCCAAGGTCCTCTCAGGATCTCCTTGGATGATTATATTCCCTTCGAACGGTATCTTGATCTTCTGGTGTAAAGATGAGGGGAATGCTTTTATGTCATGTAGTCATGCTCTTCCCAACAAGAGGTTGAAACTGGAAGGAATGTCTATGATTTGGAAGTTGGCTAGAAAGTTTCTGGGACCGACCATGAGATCTAGCTTTAGGGAACCCAGAACAGCCCTTCTGGTGTTGTCATAGGCTCTAACGGTCACTGCTGATGGAGAAAGTTCCGAGTCTAAGATACCCAGACATTTGGCGGTCTTCAGAGGGAAAACATTTATAGTCGACCCATTGTCGATGAGGACCTGTGGCAGGATTTTTTCTCGGGTCCGGACAGTAATATGGAGGGCCAGACTATGTTTTTTCCCCAATAGAGATAAGTCTTCATCTAAAAATGACAGACTTCTTTGGACTGTAAGTGACCCAATCATGTTTGGCTGTTGTTCGGGCGTAGAGTCTGGTGATATGACGGCCTCATCTAGGAGTTTGATGAAGGCGGTCCTGTGAGGTTTGGAGGCAACCAGGAGACCCCAAATGGTGATGTGTGCCTGGGTTTTCTTCAATTGTTCCAATACTCGATCCCTTCCTATTTCCTTGGGAGGAGGTGTTTTCTCGATATCTATTGGTGGTGGCTGGTATACCCTCCCTGAACGGGTAATTTGTTGTATCCAAAGGGATGCTGGGTCTGATCCCTCTGAGATTTCTGATGACTCTGGCTCTGCCGACCAACTGAAAGTCTCGGGGGAGGTCTCTATCATACAAATTGTCTCCTTGGGGGGGCCTCGGGGATTTCACGGCTGTTTCTTCTTATCCTGGGTCCATCTTATCCCAGATTGTTTGGGGTTAGTTTTGATTGTAAGTGGTTGTAAGATCCCCTGATTTGCCTTTCCTAAACCCTATCCGGGTAGGAAGTTCATTTTAGCCATCCATTGGTCAATTATCGGATTGAGGCCTGGGGCAACTTGAGCCTTTTTTGGTGGCACAACTGGTGACTTGTAGGCTGGGTCGTCTCGAATGAGTCCCACGGGATCAAAACTTTCTTCATCAGTGGTTAATGCGTTAATTCTCGTAGGAGGAGCATGATTGGGAAGGGGATTGTTAGTAACATTGGGCCCGCTGGGTGCGGGGATGGTTCCGGCTTCAATGAGGTCCTGGATATGATGGCGAAGAGCTAAGCAGCATTTTGTGTCATGGCCTGCTGCTTGATGGTATGCACAGTTCTCATTCATTCTCCAGGTGCTGGGAATAGGGTTTGGTGGGGGGCACGGGTTGAGTGGAGTGATCAGTCCGACCTTTCGGAGTAGTTCCAGGCTTTTGACCAGGGTAGTGAGAAGGGTGCAGAAGTTTCTCTTTTTCTTGGCCTCGGTGCTTGAAGAGTCTCCTTGTGCAGGCCAACTCATCAGGGGGGGTTGTTGGGACTGTTGAAATGGGTTTTGTTGATAGGGGTGTGAGCTTAGTTGGTTTACGGCTGAGGTGGCCGTCTTTCTCCCTGTGTATGAGGCTTTCTTGGTATCGGTCTCTGCCTTCTTGGCAAGTTCTTCCTCTACTTGTGATCCCATGCTCAATAGGGCTCTGAAGTGTGGGAACACATGCTTTCCCATGCAACTCAGTACAGCTGGAGTGAAATTCTTCTGTATGATCTTTAATTGCTCTTCTTCATCGGGCCGTTTGGACATTTGGGAGGCTATCTCGCTCCAGCGTGTGACGAAATCGCTGAAGCTTTCTTTCTCGCCTTGCTTGGCCATTTCCAGGTGGTTACGGGTAATTTCCAAATCCTCGTTGGACCTGTATTTGGTCATAAACTCCTTGACGATATCTCCCCAAGTTTTTGTGTGGTGTATCTCCAAATCGAAAAACCATCTTAGGGCAGCCCCCGTGAGAGTCATATGAAAGGCTTGAGCCAACTCCGGCTCTCCACAACCGGACACTTGCATGGATCTGATGTAGGATTGAAGATGGGTTTTAGGAGGTGTGGTTCCTGAGAATTTAGAGATGGAAGGGAGTTTGAATCCCTGGGGTAATCTTGCTTCCGGGTAAAGGGAAAAGGCATTCATATATGTAATCTCGTCTGCCCCTTTTATTAGGGAAATCCCCCTCTGCAGAACCTTCATCTGCTCTTTCAGTTTCTTCATTTCTTCACTCTCTCTTGACACCTCGTCGGGCTGTTCCCGAGCTATAACCGATTCTGCATACACTGCCCGAAGTCGGTTGATGTCTGGGTACTCATTAGGATGGGCTACTGGGGCCGGTGGTAGAATAGGTCTTGCGGGGACTTGTGGCCATGGCTGGTATTGGGGATCAAGGCCCTGCTAAGGTTGTGGCCAGATGATGGGTGGCTCTTGTTGTTGGTAAGTGGGGCCTAAATCCGGGGCCCATTGATTCTGATTGTTGGGATCAGTCTGAACGAGACCGGCCATGACAGGGCTCGTTTGGGGTGGATTGGTTCCTTGAACTGGGGGAAGTACTTGTGATGACTGTCCTTGGTTCTGATCTCGATTCAGTGGTAGCCGTTCAAACCCCGGTGGTGCGGCCCGTCCGGCTGACAACTCTTCTACTCGGACTGGATACTCTGTTGCTCGTTCGTGAGGCTTGCTAGATTCATGCTGACGGTTATTAGCAAACGATGCATCGCGGCTAAAGTTGGCTGAGCTGCGGACGCCTCGGCTAAGCTTTGATCTGTCTCTTGATTCTCGCGTCCATCGGCCATTTCAAGTGTGCTTAGTCTTACTAGTCTTCCGGTATGATCTCGACCGGCCCAACTTTCCAGTCTGTCGTTATTTTGCGGCTGTAGACGAAACCACGTGGCGAAGATGAAGGAAGACTACGATGCGACTCGATTTTTGCCAAAAGAACCACTAAAAATTGCCGAGAAAAGACTCAGGTTTTAAAAAGGTGTTGTAAAGTAAGCCGTAAGGTGGTACATCCCCTACGACTGTTTGACAAGTGTTTTAGCCGACTAGATCTTATATGCAGCACAGGTGTACAAACGGTTAAGGCTTCAGGCTCCCTTCTATTTTGCAAGACCTTGCGATATACCCTAGGGGCAGGTACATGCAAGAGTCTTTTGATATACTTCCCGGGTACGTGAGTGTTCTCGTCACTTGATATACCTCGGGGGCGTACTTGGCCAAGGAGAGTGGAAGTAAATGCTTTCGGTTTATGTTGGCCCAAGCAAGCCAACTCCCTACTCACTTATAATACTTTCGAGGGTTTAGGGTAAATTCACACTCGTAGAACCAATGCATGATTTGTGAAAGTGCGTGTAAAGTTCGAAAGGTTGGTTTCACGAATATCATTATTTTTATTATCTATTTTTGAAAAACTCCCATTTTTAGAAAAAGGTTTCTTCTCAATCAATTAACACAAGTAGGGAAAGCAGTAAACACATATATTCAACAAATAAACAAAAGTCCACATATAAGAGTCTAGTTTTCCACAATCCCCAGCAGAGTCGCCATTGTGAGAATCCGCAAATGCGACCCCCGAGTCTCGTTCCCGTCGTTGGGCATCTGGAACGTCGGAGCGGATTCCGTCGTTCCATTTGCTTCTATCTATTGATAAATCATATCATGGTGTCCCTATGTTCTATTTCTAGATGCAAGAAGGTTCATTCAGAGTCGCCAGTACGTTTTACGAGAAAACATACAAAACAGTTGTGTAAGAGAAAAGGCTACAGATAAGCCTTTCTTTACACGTTTGTCTACGAAACCAAGATTCTATAGGGTTCGGGAACTATATTACGGTTTGGGAAGGTGTTAAGCACCCATTCTGCCCTTTCGGTCTCTAGTGGTCTTATATGTTTATTTCATGTTGAAAAATTTGGATGCTTTTACTGACAGTCTACTACTTTCCAAGTGGGAACCCTAATTTCTGGGGGAAAAGGGAAAAGGATGAAAAACCTTTGTGTTCCGAGATCCAATGTTTTCATTTTTGGAAGATGTAAATACAAGTAACAAAAGTTGTTTTATTTTGAGAGAGTTTCCCGTATTATTTCCTCAGATAAGGACGATTTTGTCGTGTTTTGAATACTTTTGTAAAAGTTCGGATCTTGTATCGGGACTAATTTAATATGGAATTAGAACTCTTGAGGGGAGTTCTACCAGACATATCATAGTCTATGAAAGAGATAAGATATACCGGGTTTTTAATTCCTAAGTAGGTTTTACCGGTCCAGGTTTTGAAAACAGAATTTTATCCGGACGATAATGTACTTACTCTTCTGGTTTTGCAAATGATTTTATCAGGGTCTTTTGTTTTGAAACAGTAGACTATTTGTAACTTGGCAATAAATTTATTCAAATAAAATGTGGACAAAACAACAGCAGTAAAACAAGTACACAGATATCCAATGCTAAATTCTAGAAGAGACTTTCTTTACCTTCTTGACGAGAATAATAATAAGAAAGAAAATATAATATGGCAGAGAGATCTCCGGTGATAATAATCTTTTCCTTCTTTAGATATTTCCGAGAATTCGATTCCAGAAGTAGGACACGTCGAGTGTCGAGAATAGATTCAATAATTCTTCAGAGATTAAACGATAATAGAAAATACTTGATAGAAGAATAGAAAATCAAATTTAAAACTTAGAATTCTTATATCCCAAGTTGCTGCCTGAACCCTTGGGGGTGTTGGCCTATTTATAGTGCGGGGGAAGGATTGTCGCGCGACAATTCCCCAGAAAGGGCAAGTGTCGCGCGACATGTTGACCAATGTCGCGCGACAAACGGCTGAAGTGATGTTTCTGACAGACTGATGTGTCAGAGAGTGGATGGTCTGGTGTCAGAGGGGTTTGTCGTGCGACATAACAGTGATTGTCGCGCGACACACTGATATGTCGTGCGATAATCCCACTTAAAAACAGGTTTGTTTGCCCAACAAACCCTTTTGGGGAAGTTTCGGGTGTTCGGGTGGGTCCCGAACTCCAAAAATAGTACTTCTCGAAGGTCGTTAGGGTTCTTGCGGGGGTCACGGATCGGGGTGTCTATAGTGACGTCTTTCCAGAGGATACGCCAAGCGACTTACCACCCATCCGAGGAATAGAGCACCAAATTGATTTCATACCCGGAGCATCCATTCCAAACCGACCAGCCTATAGGAGTAACCCAGAGAAAACGAAGGACTTCAAAAGCAAGTGACGGAGTTGCTGGAGAAAGGGTATGTGAGATAGAGTATGAGCCATTGTGCGGTGCCAGTTTTGCTAGTGCCAAAGAAATATGGAACGTGGAGAATGTGCGTAGACTACCGAGCCATAAATAATATCACGGTAAAGTATCCTCATCCCATTCCACGTTTAGATGACATGCTTGATGAGTTGCAAGGGTCTAGTATATTATATAAAATTGATTTGAAAAGTGGATATCATCAAATTAGGATGAAAGAAAGACATGAATGGAAAAACAGCCTTTAAAACAAAATATGGATTATATGAATGGTTAGTTATGCCTTTTGGTTTGACTAACGCACCTAGCACTTTCATGAGATTAATGAACCATGTTTTGAGACCTTTTATAGGCAAATTCGTTGTAGTTTATTTTGATGATATTCTTATTTGTAGAAAGAGTCTAGATGACTAAGTAATTCATTTAAAATATGTTTTTGATGTTTTGCATAGGGAGAAGTTATATGCTAACCTGAAAAAGTGCACATTTTGCACGGATAAGCTTGTATTTCTTGGTTTTGTTGTGAGTGCACAAGGGATTCAGGTTGATAAAGAAAAGGTGAAGGCTATTCAAGAATGGCAAAGTCTTACAAGTGTTGGGCAAGTGCGGAGCTTCCATGGACTTGCTAGTTTTTATTGACGGTTCGTGAATGACTTTAGCACGATTGCAGCGCCATTGACTGAGGTGATCAAGAAGAATGTTGGGTTCAAATGGGGAGAGGAGCAAGAGAAGGCATTCCAATTACAAAAAAGCAAGCTAAGTAACGCCCCCTTACTATCTTTACCTAACTTTTCAAAGACTTTTGAAATTGAATGCGATGCTTCAGGAAATGGTATTGGTGCTATTCTTATGCAGGAAGGGAAGCTAATATAATACTTTAGTGAGAAGTTAGGTGGGGCGACCTTAAATTACTTTACCTATGACAAGGAGCTCTATGCATTGGTGAGAGCATTGGATACATGGCAGAACTATCTTTGGCCGAATGAGTTCGTGATTCACACGTATCATGAATCGTTGAAGCACTTAAAGGGACAGCAAAGGTTGAACAAACACCATGCCAAATGGGTGGAGTTCATATAGACTTTCCCATATATGATTAAGTACAAGCAGGGTAAAGAGAATATTGTAGCAGATACTTTGTCGCGCATGTATGCTTTAATTGCTACTTTAGATGCTAAATTGCTTAGATTTGAGTACATCAAGGATTTGTATTGTGATGATACTGATTTTAGAGATATCTTTAATGCATGTGAAAAAGTGGCATTTGATAAGTATTTTAGGCATGATGAATTCTTAATGCGTGAAAATAAACTTTGTGTGCCTAAATGTTCATTGCGTGAATTGCTTGTGAAAGAGGCTCATGGTGGGAGTCTCGTGGGACACTTTGGTATAGCTAAGACTTTAAGAGTATTACAAGAACACTTCTTTTGGCCTCACATGAAAAGAGATGTTAAAAGAATTTGTGAGAGATGTGTTACTTGTAAGAAAGCAAAGTCTAAGTTAAACCCCCATGGTTTATATACTCCATTACCTATTCTTAGTGACCATTGGGTTGATATTTCTATGGATTTTGTATTGGGTTTTCCTAGGACTAAACATGAGAATGATTCTGTTTTCGTGATGGTTAATAGATTTTCTAAAATAACTCATTTCATTGCTTGTCATAAAACTGATGATGCACCACGAATTGTTAGTTTGTTCTTTAAAAAAATTGTGCATTTGCATGGCATGCCTAAAACTATTGTCTCTGATAAGGATGCAAAGTTTTTGAGCTATTTTTGGAAGACTTTGTGGGGAAAGTTGAGTACTAAATTATTGTTTTCTACTACATGTCATCCCCAAACTGATGGTTAAACAGAAGTAGTAAATAAAATTCTGTCCACTTTATTATGTGCCATAGTAAAAAAGAACGTGAAAGAATGGAAAAAATGTTTGCCTCTTGTTAAGTTTGCATATAATCGATCTGTTCATTCTACATCTAAGTTTTCTCCTTTTGAGATTGTGTATGGTTTTAATCCATTAGCTCCTTTGGATTTATTTCCATTACCTGTTGAGCATGCTAACCTAGATGGTAGGAAGAAGGCTGAGTTTGTTAGATAGATTCATGAGACGGCGAGGCAAAACATTGAAAGAAGAATTGAGCAGTATGTACAACAAGCAAACAAAGGAAGGAAGAAGGTGGTTTTCGAACCAGGAGATTGGGTTTGGTTGCACTTGAGGAAGGAGCGCTTGCTAGTTCAAAGGTGCTCTAAGCTGTTATGGTGAGGAGATGCACCATTTCAAGTGGTGCAAATGATCAATGCTAATGCATACAAACTTGAACTTCCAGATGAGTATAATGTGAGTGATACATTTAATGTTGCTGATCTAAGTCCGTTTAGTGCAGGTGACGAATTGAGGACAATTCCTTCTCAAGAAGAGGGGAATGATGAACCGAGCTAGAGCCAAGAAGATTAAGGAAGCACTTATGGCCATGGTCCAAGCGATAATGAGCAAAGCTAATGCATGGAGGAGCATTGAGGGAGATCGGGCTCAAGAATGGAAGACATTGCTTGTTCAAATAGCAGCCCAAGAGATTAAAACGTGTATTTGATAAATGGGCTAGGCTAGGCTTTATTTATTTTAAGTTTATTTTATGTTTTAGCTTTGTTTGGGGCCCAAAGTATGTGGGAAACCATTATTCATTTTGTTTTGTTTAATTTCGAAATTGGACCTAAGTTAGGGTTTTCTTTTAGGTTTATTACTTTTTCTCCTATATAAAGGAGATAACATTATTGTTTTGAGCAACCTTTTGATTAACAAAAATTTGAGTGTTTTCACCTCTTGCGTTCTAAGAACGTCTCGAACAACCAGAACTAGGGTTCTTGTTGTTCTTCGACTTAGCAATCAATTATTCCATAATTGACTGTTTGTCTTCAACTATACCAAGGTTCGTTCTCGTTTACAGGATTGGGTCAAGATTCCACCTTCCATCAACTTCGCGTGATTCCAAGGTTCTTGCGTCTTCGACGTTTAGGGTTGCGGATCCATCTTAATTGGATAGAAATACGATCACAGTTCATATCATCTATGATTTGAAGAAATATGTAATTAAGAAAACATAAAATAGAGCCATTTTATTTATCAAAACAATATTACAAAATCTACAAATATGGCCCTGTAAATATAATAAAGTTGAGTCCTATATGACTTGACCAACGACTCGAGGGTAAGTCGTCTCGTGGGGACCTATGAACCTCCATATATAGCTGGCAAGTCATATAAGTTGGTAGCAATAACTAGAGTACATCTCCCATGATTATTTCTGTGAACCTCCACATATGGCTGGCAGGTCGTATACGTTGATCTAGCCATTTTATTATCAAAACAATATTACAAAATCTAGAAATATGGTCATCTAGATATAACAGAGTTGAGTCATATTTTAACATCTATACTATTATATAAAGCTAATGCCAATTTAAACTGCATGAAGTTATGTCAGACTTTAGAATTACCTATTTTACTCATGTGATCTCTTTTTTCATTAAAAAAGTTTGTTTGCAAGAGAGTTTGAACCTTGAACCTAGCTTTGACAAATTAATCTGCTACTTAACTACTAGATAATTACTTAACATCTTTGTTTTATATTTTACTTTGAATTAAATATATCTGAGTAGTACACAGATCGTGTGTGCACGTGATTTAGTTGAACCATATGCGAGTGGTACACTCATAAAGTTGGCCGCATCTCTTCAATTATTAAAAATTTGACTTCTTGCGATGAAATTAAGTGAGTGAAAGGGGACGTGATGATGGACTAATCTTAGACCTTTGTCCACAAATTGAACCATATCCGAGTGGTACACTCATAAAGTTGGCACCATCTCTTCAATTATTAAAAATTTGACTTCTTGCGATGAAATTAAGTGAGTGAAAGTGGAGGTGATGATGGACTAATCTTAGACCTTTGTCCAGAAATTAGCTTAGTCAAAATTTGTGGTTCCCATTTTTCGTGTTATTGATCGAATTGAATCCAACTGCCCTACCTCTAGCTTTGCTAGCTAAAGTTCAACAAGGTACCTCTATGTCTCAAATCTACAATCAACTTTAACGTTAAGCATATCTTCATTTATTGGTGTTTCCATTTATATCTATCGACGCAAAAGATGTATTAAGTGTATCTTTGATATGTAGTGAAAAATTAAATTTACAATTTTTTTGTAATAATAGGTATTATTTTATATTATACCAATAATATAGTCTTCCAAAATTTGGTCCCAATATTTCTTATGTGGAGTCCACCTTCACGACATGTGGTTCAAGTAGCACATTTGTAGACCCTATGGCCCTCTTTGGCGGTTTTTTATTTTATTTTATTTTATTTTTTTTCTTACTAAATTTTTAAAATTCAACTTAAAATCAATTTTACTTTTACACTTCTTAAAATTTATTTTCATTTTACTTTCTCTCTCTAAATTTTTTTTAAACACGATAATATTAAATCCAAAACTCAAAATTAGATAAAAAATATATATTTAAAACTTACTCGTCGAGATTTATAAAATAAGATCTATTATGACTATTTATTGAATTTTTTTTATGAACATTTTTAGTTAGTTGAAAAAACCTCAAACAAAAATTAAATTCACTTTTCAACGTATTTCCAAATATCACGTGTGACTTTTGTTGACCCAAACATCACTTATGCAACGTTATTATACACACAAGCTTGCCAATGAAGCAATCCACCCATCTACTTGGGTTAGTTTAACCGCTAATTCAAGGCGAAGCTTCCTCTTTTTTATTTTTTTATTTTTTTTCCATTTTGAAAATTAAGAATCTAGCTAAACATAAATTTCATTTATTCCTTTCATGGCCTGCCGTTATTATTAACGTACGCGGTGTTGATTTTCTTATTAAGCCTCGTTTTATTTAATTACTCAAAACCTCATAATATATAATTTTGACAAAATTTAATTTTTCTAAGAATAATTGAGGAAGAGGATAAACTAGAAGAAGCATTAGTGCTACTGCGGCTACATAATAAAAAATGTTTTAAGATAAAGTTGTTGACATATATTAGGGAAACTGGCATAATTGACATTGTAGATTTAGTTGAGTTGTATAATTTGTATTGCTTACCTATTTTAGCTTCATCAAATCCCTTAGATTATTTCTTTTTTATTATTTACAACAATTCAATATAATTATTCTCTATTTTCTATATCTTAACAAAGGGTGGTTTTGTTTCTATCCATGATATCTTGCACTTAATCCACCCTTAATTTATGGAAATTTTGAACAACCTCTTTTAAAATTGAGAATTACATCCACCAATTAAAATTAATTTATAATTGTATTAATTTAGATGCCATTTTAATTTAGTTTCCTAATCAAAATCTACTTCCACTTTAATTTATTTCCTATTTTTTTTACGGTGCGTTAGGATTGCATAATTGGATTTAGCTTTAAAATTCATAAATCTAAGATTCAAAAATTACATATATGAAAATACAATAATTTAAAATTTTGTGTTTGCTTAATAAATACAACGAAATTGATATATAAATCAAATATTATTCCGCTAAAATTTATATTTATTTTATTAGCAGGCTACTTTTATTTTTGACATCATGGTGGAAGTCGGGTTTGCACAAAATTAATCCGTTTGACCCGACCCGTTCTTATTATACTATTTTCTTCCTTATAATATAGCATAATTAGCATCGGGTAGAGGTGGGGCAGGGGTGGGTTTAAGCATACACTATTCGCGACGGTTTCAAATTTAAAAAAAATAAAGTCTGCATTGGGTAGGGACGGGTTTATGAGCGTGTCGGGTTTGGGTATGGGTTTCGACAAACAAGATCCCTTGCCATCCCTACTATTATTGTTATAATTAATATTACAACCATAGTTATAATAATAACAAATAATAATTTGTTTGAAATTTTTATTTTTTTTTCAAATTCTTAAGCTTGGAATCTGTAAGTACCAACCCTACCTCTAAGATTTGAAAGTTATGACTCTAAACTAAGTATCAAATCTCAAGATTTGAATATTTTTGTAAATCTCAAATCATAATTCACTACCTAAGGAGGGAATTTAGGGGACGTATCATCTCCGTCGCCTAAAAGATTATTTTACAACGCTTTATCTTAAGCGACGTAAATGACGTCACCTAAGATAGGTCGCCTAATTTCAGTTGCCCCAGGTCTTGGGCGATGTATGTTATTACTGTGTCGTCTTAGTGGGAACTTAAGCCACACTGATGTTATCCTCCGTCGTAGAAGATGGTACTCTTAAGCCACGTATTTGTTATCCTTGATCATAGAAGATGCTACTTTAGGCCACATATATGTTATCCTCCATCGTAGAAGATTACACACTTAGGCGAAAATGTTTTATATTAAGTCGCCTAAGAGGTACACCTATGCGACATTGGTATTATCCTACGTCTGCTGAGAAGGAATCTTAGGACACGAATATATTCTCCTTTGTCGTCTAAGGTGGAAGACCTAAGCGACGTTGGTATTTTTACTCGGTCTCTTAAGATGTATACCTAGGCAACATTAGCATTATACTACCTCGCTTAAGAGGTACATCTAGGCCACCTAGTTATTGTCCTCCGTGTCATAAGATGTAAACCTAAGCTACGAATGTATTATCTTTTATCTCGTAAGAGGTAACCTAGGCCACCTATGTATTATAGTAGGTCTCCTAAGTGTATGCCTAAGCCACATACTTACTTCACCTAAGATCTAGTCATAAAAAAAATAAAAAATCTACGTGGCCATTATTCAGGATTATTGGGGCTAGTAATCCAAGTTTCTGGGTATCTAGATTACTGAGGCCAGTAGTAATCTAGATTAATCATAGTTTTGGTGTGCAGCCACACCTGTGCATATACAACCTGAGCACATTATTCAATAGTAAATACAACCTGCCCAATTTATCATTGAATAAATATATGTCAAATAAACTATCAAAATTTATTCAATTTCATTCAACAATAACAGTTCAAAGAGAAATTGTTCTAATACTAAATAAAACCTAGGGGGAGGAGCCATCCGAGAGAGGAATTGGCTCCTAAATCCCAGCCGCTCTGATCACATACTCTAATTAAGCTTGCAGCTTGCGCTCAAACTCTACCCTCTCCCTCTCTCACTTGACCCTGTCCCTCTGAAGCTGCTTATTTATCTCAATTTGATTTGCCCTAAGTTGGGCGACCTCAGCCTCAAACTCCGTAGATCTGCTGCTATCCATCTGCGATTATGGGCCTCTTTTCCACGGTAGCTTCATAGAGCCGCTCCCTGAGCCCCTCACCCTCGTCCCTCTCGAAGGACCCACTACTATCTCAAGGACAGAGACCTAGGTCTCGTAAGAGAGGACCAGGGCTAGGGCGCTGGCCGGTGACGTACTGTCTGATGCTTCATCGATCGGAGGCAGATTGGCCATCATCTTCTCCACCTCGGTGATCCTCGAGGACTGAACACCTGCCTGCAAATAACAATAAGTGTTATATAAGTTATTAGAATTAAATACTACCTAAATAACAATAATATGAAAAGAAATAATTTAAGTGTTGTATAAAAAAAGATTTACCACGCGGTCGGGGTCATACTTCTTGTATGCCTCAACATAAGTAATGAGGTGAGGCACCTAGTCTCCCTTCTACTTCAGGTCATGAGTCCGGAGGACAAAGGCCTTGGCTCCCCTGCTGTGGGCCTTCTTATTCTCGGAGGCCCAGATTTGGGTCATTTGCGTGCCCAATTCCTGCAAGATACAAATAGTTGTATTTATTTAAGCATTTATAAACATATAAATTAAATGAAACAAAAAAAAGAAAAAAAATTAAGTAAAACAAATGAAAAAATTACCTGAAAATCCTCAGCCTTGAAGTGATTGCATAACCACTCCCATTGGTCCGGGCGATGTATGAACTCCACTGGAATAGGAGTATCGCCTTGCGTCTGCTAGTTCTTATGGATCTTGTACTTTCAATCTTTGAAGCGATCCTCGATCTTCTTCTGGATCCATGTGACGAGCGCCTTATCAGTGGGTTCGATGTCATAACTCTCTTACAAACCAAACAGGAATTCAGGAAGAAACATTAGTAAAAATAAAAATAAAATTTAGTAAGGCAAAAAAAAAATTAACTAGAATAAGAAACAAGTACTTACCAACAGGTAGTCGAAGAGCATCATCCGCACCGATAAGGGCATTTCCCTAAACGTCGGGTACAACATTGGCGCGCGGTCTTTTAAGAACACCAACATGTCACTGACGAGTCGGGAACGAACCTCCTTTGGCGGCCCAAAAACCACAAGGATGTATGTCACACGAAACTTCCCGGATGTACGGACGATCGCCACTGTCTTCTTCCCGGTGACGACTGCTCTCTTCTTGTTACTAGAGGATGCCTGTGTACCTAAAAATAAAAGCACATAAATTAATCAATCAATCACAAAGAATATGAATTGCGATTTATAATTAAAGAGATCTAAGGGTATTACCTGATATGGTGGCCTTCGCTACAGCATGTCTGGAGAGAATGTCGCATACAGGAAGGCCGGCACCGGTGGTGCTGACGGTGGTCGAATTTGTAGACAGGGTAGGGAGCACCAGCAGCAACACCAGTGAGTGAGATGGCTGGGCAGAGGGCTACTTGGGGAAGGGTTGCTCGGTGGAGGGCTGGGAGGCCATGCGCAACAAGGCCTGTTGCAGCTCATCGTACTGCACCTCTGAGCACAACTTCTTCCTAGTTGCATACGCTCTCGGAGGCTTCCTGACTTGAATCTCAAATTTCAATTTTAGTTTCAATATCAGTTTTGCCCTAATTGATTTGAATTGAAATTGAAGTTTAGGGTTTCAATTGAGATTAAATCACGAGCAACATCGTGACTTTAATTTCAATTGAAACCCTAATCTCAATCACCCTAATTTCAGTTTCAATTTATGTTTTGCCCTAATTGAATATAATTTGATATTGAAGAATTGAAAACTCTAGTTCTCCAACATATTTCACATTGCGGCTCATAAAATTATGGTCCACACAGAACAAAGGGTATTAAATCACAATTTGATTTAACTGAACTACCAAATGCTTGAATATGAACCTACTGACAGTGAATATGAAGGTTCATATTATGAGACTATTATACAGAAAATTAAGACAAATAGTGAAAGGCTCATACGTGCCAAAAATAAAAGCAAACAAGATAATATCTTGTGTTCATGCTTAACATAGATGAAAATTATATGTATATAATTGTGGCAATAGAGTTATTTAATTTATTGAATACATGTATTTATGGGCATACTAAAAGGTGTTTCTTAAAGACTATTTCAATTATTTTTCCTTTTAGTTATGTGTTTGGATTTGGATGATTCACCAGAATAAGAAACTTAAAACAAAACAAACACACATACATTATTAGGGCCACTAATCAAATTTATTGGGGCCAGTAATCCATTACGCAGTCATCATTGCTTTGAGCATTTTGGGAGAAAATGGAGCACAATTAACAAGTTTGGATTGGTGTTTGGACCAATTCATACAGCCGATAACACAATTATGGTAACAGGCACATAGGAACAATTACCCAATTACTTAGTCAATATTGCTCTGAGCATTTGGGGGAAAATGGAGCACAATTAACAAGTTTGAATTAGTGTTTGGACCAATTCATATAGCTAATAACACAATTATCAGCTCAGCCACATAGGAACAATTACTCGAATACAAGCCACACTATCTAATTTCACGCAATAATGCCTATTCAAGCCCCATAATTACAAACCAATAGGAATGGAGAGTGATAAGCTTACTAAATTGAGATAGGCTGTGTAAAAGAGAGAGATAAAGACTGAGGGTTGTGTAGGCGGTGTAGGAGAGAAGATAGAGCATATCTTGTGTGTGGGGAGAGAGTGGGGGTGGGGGGATAGAGGAGGAAAAGAGAGGAAGGTACCAGAGGTGGTGTTAGAGAGAGAGAGAGAAGAGAGGTTAGGGTTCGTAAAGAATGGAAAGGGGGAGGGAAGATTCAATTTATAACCACACTCTTGGGAGACGTAAGTATACTACAAATTATTTAAAAAATACGTCTCCTAAGGTAATTTGAAATTTTCGTGAAAATTTTTAGGGGGGAATACTGTTGGGCAACGGAATATTTTCTCTCGTCTCCTAGGAGTAACTTGAGAGACGTATTGACGCGATCCCGGATCGTCTTTCCTAACCAGGCTAATGGATCCTCAACCCTTGAATTACGAACGTAGCAAGAACCTTAGAATATATCGAAAGATGGAAGGCGAAAACCTCAACCCAACGCTTAAAGAAGCGCGAACCTTGGTATGATCGAACACGCCACAATCAATTGGTGGAGAATTGATTGATAAGTCAAGAACAATTGAATTAATCAATTCAACATGTTAAACATGTTCTTAGAGAACACAAAGAGAAAACTTTGTAATTTTAATTAATCATCAAAACTCTTAATAATAAAACAATAACGTGCCTCCTTTAAATAGGAGTAACCAAAGCCTTAATCCTAATTCAAAAAGGAAACTAATTCCTACTTAGAAAAGGAAAATAATAATTCCTAGAATATTCCTAATGCAATAAGGAAATTAATAGTAAAAATAATATGGACACTTATTCGAAAAGGAAACTCCTAATCTAATTCCTAATTGAATAATGAAATAATAATAATTTTAATAATTAAAACTACTTAAAATAATAATTGATTTCGCGCGCCCATGACTTCTGTGTTTGACTATGCTTAAATCCTTTAGCTGCGCGCATACAAGTATGTTCCAAGGTCATCCAATACTAGTATGGACCCAATCAATTCAATGCTTTAATCATGTCGGAGCTTGTGCTAGCTTGGATCACATTACGTATTTATAACTCGTACGTCACCTAAGATATTTTTAATAAAATTCTCCAAAAAGTATAATAAGAATCTAATGGTTAGATATACATGTTATGGTAAAATTATTTATACACCATTGATAAGTTTTATATACACATCAAAATGTCACATCAAAGTTAAAACACTCACACCAATAATATACACATAAGAAACTCTCACATACTAATAATTTTGTCTACATTAAAAATGTCATAACTTAAAATAAAAAATTCAAAATTTAATAAATATTTAATATTTAATATTTAAAATCTACTAATCAAGATCAATTAAACAAGATCAATCTAAATACAGAAAAAAAAATCAAGAAAAAATATTGTGTAGCATTTAAGGACATACATTATGTGTTAATTTATTATTGGCCATCCCAATCTGTCATTTTTAGTACGTACATTGCGTGGTTGGATTATGATTAAAAGACTCTTTAAAAAATTAAAAATAAGTCGGTCCAATCCGGTATACTTTTAGTTTTTTTCAGCATGAATATATATTGAACTTACGTTTCAATTATTCACAATGTTAGATTAGACTAGACAATGGGTTCAAAATAGATTGATTGATTTTGTCGATTTAAATTCGTCAAACGTTCATATTTTTTGTTTAGCATTTAAGGACGTACATTATGTGTTCATTTATTATTGGCCATCCCAATCTGTAATTTTTAGGACGTACGTTACGTGGTTGGATTATGATTAAAAGACTTTTTAAAAAATTAAAAACAAGTCGGTCCAATCTGGTATACTTCTAGTTTTTTCAGCATGAATATAAATTGAACTTACGTTTCAATTGTTCACAACGTTAGATTAGACTAGACAATGGGTTCAAAATAGACTGATTGATTTTGTCGATTTAAATTCGTCACATGTTAATTTTTTTTTATCCTAGTATTAGATTTTTTTATTTCATCGTGTTGGATTAGCTTTGAGCGATTAATGCCAGTATATTGTCTTCTGGAACATACGAAGGGTAAAACAAATGGATATAATGATTGTAAGAGGAGAGTTGACTCTGTGTTGTGGAAATGACTATGATTGTTGTAGTGTCCGTAAGAGGAGAGCCGAGTCTGTGTTGTGGACAACCAAACTCACACTGAAAATAGAGGAAAATATGGAAATAGAGATGAAGAAGTCTCGCAGATTCAGTGTTCGTAATTCATCCCCTAGTGTGTATAAGGTGAGATATGAATTTTCATATTTAATGGACTTGAATGCGCACACATGTTCCTCCTTTAAATGGCAGATCAACTACTTCCCTTGCCCTCAAGCTCTTGCCGTGATTTTAAGCTTTATTCGAACAGGGATGTTTACAACTTCGTTGACATCATATTTCACATCGATTCATCCAGGAAGTCGTACAGTTTTTCCATTTATCCAATAAGGAATATGCATGAGTCTTCCTCAGAGGTTACAGGCAGCTAAATCTTTCCTCCCATTGCAAAGAAAAGAGGCCACCTGGAAAGCGTAGGAACACGAGGATGAAGTCAAACGGAGAGTCTGAGAAGAAGTTCACTACTTACAGCCAGTGTCATAAGAAGGGCAACCACAACAGGCTTACTTGTACAGAGGCTATTGACTAGCAACATCATATTAAATTTTTATTAAATTTTAAATTTATTATTTTAAGTAATATAATTTTTAATATAGACAAAATTAGCATGTGTGTGAGAGTTTATTGTGTGTATATTATTGGTCTGAGTATTTTAACTTTGATGGGACATCTTAACTAGGTGTTGCCCGTGCCAAAACATGTGTATTTTTAGCCATTAGATTCTTATAATTTTGATAGAAATATTTTTGGTAAAATATGTTATTTTATATAGATTTGAAACAAGGCAATTCCATAATTACTGGAGCCAGTAAACAATTTTGATGGGGGCAGTAATGGATTACTGGGGTCAGTAATCCAAATTACTGGGGCCCGCAATCAAAATTACTGGGGCCCGTAATCGAAGTTTTTTGATGTGACTTTACATGTGTGTATCATCTTTTCGAGTCGTCGGATTATTAATTGGCAGTTGAAGGGTTTAGCCATGTGACAGCACGGGACGAGCGGGGAACGGTTACCAAAGAGTCACAGCGTTTCAAAATAAATAACTCCCCTCGAAAATCGTCTCTTCCACTGCTATAAGTTACCCATTCCATCCCATCAAGTTTACATCTTTCTCATCATTTTTCAAAAACCATTACCGATGGATAATATTTCAGATGTTAACAGTTCTTATAGGCCTCCGGTGACTCCTAGTGCAGTTGACAACCTTTTCCAGAGGGTGGAAATACTTGAAAGAGAGGTTCAGAGGATGAAAAATCTGACCCGAACCATTAAAGACCTGGAGCAACGTCTGGCCACCATGACCGCATAGATTGCATGAGCGATTAGGGTAGGGGGAGAACGGGAAGGTCATGTGATGGAAAAATTTACCTTGATCAATCGAAAATACATGTTTACCCATGTATTTATATGAATCAAGGATTTGCCACCCGAAAAGCAGGTGGTTTGTTTCCTATCATTTAGTCTTCTCCTTAGCAGCACAGTCCCAGTCCCCCCTCTTTTGTTCATTCTCCTGAAGGTCTTTCAGGATTGACTCCTTTCAGTTGATCTGAGATTCCTAGGGAGTTTCACTTTTTGGGGCTTGTTGATAGGTTGCCCTTAGTAGTCACCTGCCAATCTATCACGTAGATTTTCTCCGGTTAGGGAGAACCTACTGTTCTATGGGGGGCTAACATCATAAGACCCCTTTCTTTTGTTATTTGTTGAACACTTGGTGGTATCTTTCCTATCTTCTGCTCTTAAACTTTTTGTGGCTCGTTTATTTCTTGCTTTGAATATGTAATCAGTTGGACCTCAAAATCCCTCATTTGTAATTTTACTTTCATCAATGGAAAAGAAGTTGTTTCTCTATATCTCATCTTGTTATTGCTTTCAATATGTAATCAATTGGACCTCGAAGTCCCTCCTTTGTAGTTATATTTTCATCAATGGAAAATAAGTTGTTTCTCTATATCTAATCTTGTTATTTTCATTTGTCGCTGTTGTATAAATGCTTGTGTTTGGATCATTGTGGCCAATTGGTGGAATTTAAAAATATAAATAAATCAACTATTTTAAACATGAACTAAAGGATTATTGGGGCCAGTAATTCTTATTCCTGGGGCCAGTAATCCAATTACTCGGTCCATTAATCCAGCTTACCTTTGCCAATAATATGGACTACTGGGGCCATTAATCTAATTACTGGGTCCAGTAATCAAAGTTTCTGATGTGGCTTTACATGTGCGTATCATCTTTTCGAGTCGACAGGTTATTAATTAGCGGTTGGGGGTGGGGTGTTAGCCATGTGGCAGAGCGGGACAGGTGGGTGACGTTTAACAAAAATCGTCACTTACATTACTGTAAGTAGCCCCTTCCATTACTTTTCTAATACCATTATCGATGGATAATGTTTCAGAGGCTAAGCCCCTGTTTGGTGGGTATTTTTTTTAAAATTTTAAAAACTCAACTTAAAATCAACTTTACTTTTACACTTCCTAAAATTTATTTCACTTTACTTTCTTTCTTTAATAAAACTTTTAAAATACCATAACTTTAAATGCAAAAATTAAAATTAGATAAAAAAATATATAGTTGAAACCTAGTCGTCGACATCTCTAATCCTCCGGTGACTCCTAGTGCAGTTGATAACTTTTTCTGGTGGGTGGAAAGACTTGAAAGAGAGGTTTGAAGGACGAAAAATTCAACCCGAAGCATTAGAGACCTAGAGCAATGTTTGCCCGACGTGACCGCAAAGAGGGACCGACTATGTGAGCGGTTAGGGTATGGGGAGAGGAGGAAGATCGGATGGTAAAGCTTACCTTGATTAATCGAAAGTACATGTTTACCCATGTATTTCTATGAATCAAGGATTTGCCACCGGCAAAATGGATGGGTTCTTTCCCATCTTCTAGTCTTTCCCTTAGCAGCGCAGTCACTTACCCATCTATCTCGTAGGGTTAACTTTATGAGATCCCTCTCGTCTTGTATCTCCTGAACAATTACCGGTTTCTTTCCCATATTATGGTCTTAAACTTTTTGGGGCGAGTTTATTTCTTCCTTTAATTGAATATGTAATAAGTTGGACCTCAAAGTCCCTCCTTTGTAATTTTACTTTCATCAATGGAAAAGAAGTTATTTCTCTATATCTCATCTTGTACACCATTTATTTTTGTTTGTCCCAGTAATCCAGATTACTAGCCCCAGTAATCTATTTGTAAGAGTTAAGTAAAATTTGATTTTATTTATTCCTTTTTTACGGATCTAAGGTTTCTTTTGGGTTCTAAAATTTTGAATTTGATTTTCCTAAACAAATTTGTGTGCGGATACAAAATATTGATTCAATGTTTTCTTTCTTCATTTTTCTAAAATTTCAAGAGTAATTACTTTTTTTTTGTTTTCAAGAATTGTAAATATTTTTTATATCTAGAATTTATTTTTCTCATGCTCAATTGGAATTTCAAACAAAAATTATAAAATTGATATTAATAAAATGTTATTGTGCCGTTGGCACGGGCAAACCCTAGTACGTTAAAACAAAGAAGAACAATATGTTAAAAACCACAAACAAAAAATAAATAAATAAATTTCGTTACTGGATTTATCTTTTATTTAAAAAAATGAATTGTCATTGTTAGTTTACTTTGTAGTTTCGTTTATAATTACACAATTAATGCTGCAGTGCCATCGGCACGGGTTACCCCTCATCATGTTTATATAGTAGTCCCTTGGAATATGAAGAGTTGCCACTTTGGAAACCAAAGAAATGTGTGTATTCCAATTGTTATTATGATGGTTTTATTGAATGGCCGTAGCAACTTTGGAAATTGAAGAGATGCGTGTATTCAAATTACTACACCACCTTGGGAAACCGATGAGATTACTGGGGCTTGTAATCCATATTACTGGCCCCAGTAATCCAAGTTGATGTAAACTAATGGATACATATAAACACAAAATTTACTTAAAAATTAATATTAATAAGAGATAAAGTAGCTAAAGATCAAATTAGCCATTAATGATGGAAATAATGTTGATTTTCAGCTTCAAAACACCTAAATGATCATCACATAAAGTCTTGGTGTTCAAATGGTTTTAGGCGACGAAGGAAATTTCCTACGTCTCCTAAGTTATTCTTATACGACGTAGGTGATACCTTGATCGCCTAGTTTAACCATGAGTGACTGAGTATTACCTTACGTCGTATAAGAAAACTTAAGGCGACCTATGTGTTTCTACGTCGCTTATGTATATCCTAGGCGACCTATAAATTTACTACGTCGCTCAAATCCCCCACTAATGTGGTGATTCTACACCAAACAAAATAGTTAGATTTGAGATTCTAATTCCAAACCTCATGTTCAATTCCTCTATCAAATACACATTCCAAATGCATCTTTTAAGAATTTTTAAAGGATTTTATTAAAAAAATATTGTTTAACTTATCAGTATGTAGATGATCAATTAACTATATTATTAATACTCCCGCCCATTTTTTCACCTATGTAGAAAAGGGAATTAATAATAATAATAATAATAATAATAATAATAATAATAATAATAATAATAATAATAATAATAATAAATAATAATAATAATAATAATAATAATAATAATAAGAGAATCAAGTATATATATTTTTTGTCAAGGGGTAAGGGAAGAGGGAAGAAAACGGTAAAAATATCGAAATGGAATACAGTTAGGGTTTGATTATTGTTTTTATTATTTTACTTAAAAGTTATTTAGGATTTATCTATTGGTTAATAACATTATAATCTAACTTTTTAAATGTAATATTTTTAGTTAATTAATTAAAGTAGATGCACTTACTAATATAGTGAAATTTTTTTAATATAAAATCATTAATAAAATGGTATTTATAAAATTAAATCAATAATACTTTTTTGTAAGTCTATCCACACTCGCCAATTAATTTAGTAGGTAATGAGGATTAACTTAATAATGCTGATTAATTGCAATATATCACGGATAGAAAGAAAATCACCCTTAACAAAAGTAAATTATTCTCTAAACTCCTCCTCCTCCTCATCTTTTGTTTTGGATGGAGATATTGGCACAGGTGTCTATTACTCAGTTCTTGTGGGCCGAGTATGAGCTTATATACTACGTCCTTGACAAAATAGTAAGACATTATCAAAATTATACTTGATTTTTCACAACCGAGTAACATATATGTTATTCGATTGTTAAGGACCAAATGGAAAGTGGGATTATTTTTAAGAGATATTGGAGGTGCCGGCCAATATCTCCGCACTTTCTTTTTATTTGGTCAACCAGGCTCCTCCTCCCATGAGAAATCAAAATTCGTGGAAAAAAGAAAATACATCTATATATATATATATATAAGGTTATCATAGCAAACTAACAAAGTGCCCTCCATCAGTCTCTCCCACAAAAAATATTGAGGTGGAGTGAGGCGAGGTGAGACATAAAATATAGCAATAAATAAATAACAGGTAGTCTGCAATGGCGTCCAAATACGACCCCCAGGAGCAGCCATTGCCGGAGGAGGAAAGCTGTGCAGTGGAGGAAGTGGCATTGGTTGTGCCGGAAACCGACGACCCATCTCTACCGGTGATGACATTTAGGGCCTGGTTTCTAGGCCTAACCTCCTGCGTCATCCTCATTTTCGTCAACACCTTCTTCAAATTTCGGACTCAACCCTTGACTATATCTGCTGTTATTATGCAAATTTCCGTTTTGCCCATCGGAAAATTCATGGCTGCGACCCTCCCGGACAGGGAGTACAGTGTATTGGGTTGTAGCTTCAGCTTGAATCCAGGGCCCTTCAACATCAAGGAGCATGTCATCATAACAGTGTTCGCCAATTGTGGAGTTTCAATCGGAGGGGGTGATGCCTACACTATTGGGGCCATTATTGTAATGAAGGCTTACTATAAGCAGACCCTCAATTCCCTCTGCGCCATCCTTCTCGTCGGCACCACTCAGGTTATATACTTACTACTTTATTAATTAAATTGATACGCATGCCGTTTCTTTCCCTTCTCTTTCTTTACTAATAACTAATTCTCATAAATTATCCGGTACAAGAATACACCGATTAGAATTACGTGGTATCGGCAAATTGTCACCGGTTCACAAAGTAACACCAAATTCACGATGTCAAAGAGGAGTAACTTACAAGATTAGTCACCAGACCTATACACGCATGCTGTGTATCCCTCAACACTAAAAACAAATATAGACACGGCAAATTTCTCGCCTAGAAATCTTGCTTCTAATTTTCTCTCTAATTTTGCTCTCTACAAAATTCTTACACATACAAGCATGCATAAAAATAATTTAGAGATCATAACTCACCACCTTATTTATACAAACTAAGGTGCATTATTTTTCCACTGCCTTGGTTGGTCAAAATTTGTTTTGTAATCTTAATTGGAGGAGCTTAGCTAGATTTTGTCCTGTATTAGTATGCGAAGAAAATTTGGCCAACTATCATGACCACTATTTTTGACTAGCAGCAAATTTTATGGTCCTAGATTGGTCAAACATTGTAAACACAACTAAAGAAAGCTAGCTAGCTTGAAGGAGGTTTGTAATTCTTAACTATTAATAATTACGGCTAGTTTAATTCGTAAGCAAAGTTAAACCCAAAAATTTGATCATTATTTTGTCTTCACCATTGTTTTAACAATATAATAATTAAATAAATGCATCTCTCTCTTAATAAATAATATATAATATTGAAATTTGAAAATTTTAATTAATTATTTTTTCTTAGACTGTGAATTTAGATTAAGAGGGTTAGTATATTTGTTTTGATGGTAATATATATGTTTGTAGGTGTTGGGGTACGGATGGGCTGGGATGTTCAGGAGGTACCTGGTTGATCCCGTTGAGATGTGGTGGCCTGCTAACCTTACTCAGGTTTCACTTTTTAGGTACTCTTTCTCTCTTATTATTATTATTATTATTATTATTATTATTATTATTATTATTATTTGCGTATTCTCTTCTGCAAATTAACTCAAATATGTAGATTAATATTGTCTTTTGCTTCTTGTTCTTTTAAGGCATTCTTGTTTTTTATCTTTTCTTTTCTCTAGCAAATTTTGCCTGTCTGTATCTTTTACAAATTTAATAAATAAATAAGCAGTAACTCAAAGGACAAAGATATTGTTTGTGGTTCCTGTAAATTTACGGGCTTTTTGGAGTTACTCTGACGTACTGTCCCACTGTTAAAAAAAATTATAGTGACCAATTCAACCTTAAAACAAAGTTTATATATACACAGCTCAATAGTGTAAATATATATATATATATATATATATCTTCCCTCCTCTCTCAATATCTCTCTCAAATTGCTCATCCATAAGCACCATCTCCTCCGACATCTCCTTTCTCCCACATCCGCAAGGACCGCAACACCACAAAACTCCATTGTTAGACACTCCTCTATTTCTTTACCTAATTCACTCTTTTCCCAATTCTTTCCATAGCCGTTGACACCTAGGGGCGGAGCCATGTAGGGTTCAGGAGGGGCCATGGCCCCACCTGGAGTTTTGGCAAATTTTGACCGAGTATAGGGGCATGCGTGCGATAGTACAAAGATGAGGGGGTATTTGTTTACTTAAAATGTTTAGTAGGCGGCAGGAAGAGGGAGGAGGGTTTTGTGTGACAAAATGGATAAGTTTGGGGGCTGGGTTTTGTAATTTATTGAAGGAATGGTGTATAAATAGAAAGAATAGCAGGTGATCTAATTTATTTTAGTCGCCCCTTTACGTGTTTGAAGCTCAACCGTAGCACTAGCACTACTGCACCAGCGCACTTCGCTTTCTTCCTCTTTTTTTACGGCCCTTAGCCTCTTAGATTATTTTTCTTTTTTATAATCTTATACTATTTTTTTAAAAAAAGAATTGAATATTAAGATTTAGGTGTTTTAATGTTGATTTACTTCTTAGATTGATTTATTAATATATTTGTTTTTGGGTTATAGTAGGTTAAATATTGAGTTGATAAAGATATTTCAAAATATATAATTAATTTTAGTATATCATTTTCGACTTTTCCAAAATATCGAAATAGAATAGAGAAGTATTTTAGTAAAAAATTGGCCTGTAAACATAATTATTGAGTTTGATTTGGCTTAAAAAAAATTTGGCACCTCCTGAAAATTATTCTTGGCTCTACCACTGTTGACACCATCACTGCAATACAACCCTTAGCTTCGGCCAAACGCTTGTCTCCGCCGGCGAGGACTTCGAATTGGGCTTTGTTAGCTTCGACAACATGAATTGGTATGTGGGGATTTGGTACAACAAAGTACCCACGAAAACATATGTTTGGGTTGCAAACAGAGACACCCCTCTCACAAACTCACTAGGCCTCTTAAAGATCCAAGAAAATTGCAACTTAGTTCTTGCTGACAATTCATCAAACACCATATGGGCAACTAATCTTTCAACATAATCCAAGACATTTGCACAATTACTCGACTCGACTTTGATGATTTTGATCCTCAAAATTTTCTCTGGCAAAGCTTCGATTATCCCACCGACATGTTGTTACCAGGTATGAAGCTCAAATGGGATAGAAAAACAAAGCTGAATTGGTACTTAAGTTCATGGAAGAGCGAAGATGATCCATCTTCAGGGAATTATTCCTCACTCCTCTATTTTTTCATCACTACAACCTTTGAATATGATGAAGAGGGAGGGAAATATTGTGAACGAAAGGAAAGTGGAGAGATCTGTTGCTCTGTAAAAAGAAATATAAATTAATTTTGTAGAGAAATGGAATTGAAGTTTCCGATTAATTCTAGGAAGACAAACTTGTTGGATTGTGGGTTTATAGGGAGAAAGGAATGAAATTTACTGTCCGTTTGGATCGAGGGAATGAGATGGAAAAGAAAAGAGGAGGTTTAAATAGATTTATGAGAGGGAGTAAAGAGGAAACGGAGGGAATGTGAGAGAATGCCAATCCCCTCTACTTTTTTATTTTGTTTCCTTCTAATATTGGGAGGATCGGGAGGGAAAGGAAAGTTTTTAATGAATTTTTCACGTTATTTCAAATTTAACCCTAATTTGTTAACAATTTATTAAATCACATTCATTTCATTTCTTTCATTCTTTCTATCCAAATAAGATTTATTTTCATTACATTCCTTTCCATCCTTAGCTATCCAAACAACAATAAATTAAACCCATTCTATTCCATTCCTTCCCCTTCTAATTAATTATTTCCTTACCATCCCTCTCTTTCAATATAAACCATCCATTAGGGTTGGAGTTCATGAACAACTTTAATGAAGAAGACGAGGGTATTTTAGTCCATTTGATACAAAAATTAATTGTGTTAGCATTCTGTCAAATCGTAATTGTAGGGGTAACTCAAATTAAAGGATTAACAAAATACGGGGGTAAGTTTAGTTATCTATAAATAATGTGGGGTAACTCGCCCTAAATTTATTTATTCTTGAAGGCTCCGTTTGATAGCAACATGGAAAATGAAAATAAAAACAACTAATTTGGGTGATTGGAAAATAAGTTGAGGCATATGGTGAGATACTTTCCATCTCATACTCATTTTTGTAAGTATATGTCCTCCATCCTCCTTTAATATTTTGTGGAAAAAACTTCTCCACCATCACCCAAAGAAAATTTTGTCATGGAAAAAAGCAAAAAGCAAGAGTTAATTTCGCCACATACCTCAACTTATTTTTCATCTTCTCATCTAAATTAGTTATTTTTCTTTTCATTTTCCATGTTGCTATCAAACGGAGCCGAAAAGTTAAAAAAAATTAAAGAAAATAAGAAGTCTTAGAAAGTGCACCAAGCTTTACAAGAAAAGCTGGCTACTCCCCCAAGAGTGAAAGCCTACCTTTTTCATACTCAATTTCACCCTATGAGAATTGCCCCATTCCACAACAACACTCGCAATATCGAGGTAAAGTTGCCTATGGCACTTATCTACTTAGTCTAAATAACCAATTCTTCTTATTTTATGTTGTTCTTCTTTATCAAAAATAAAAATAAAAAAGTAATTTGGTGAATTAAAATGGTGTCCTTACCTCTCCATTACAGAGCACTGCACGAGAAGGAACCCAAGACAAAAGGCATGACCCGGATGCAATTTTTCCTGGCCTTCCTCGCCGCAAGCTTCGCATATTACACATTTCCTGGCTATCTTTTCCCCACTCTGACATTCTTTTCGTGGGTATGTTGGTTGTGGCCTCATAGTATCACCGCTCAGCAAATTGGTTCCGGTTACCATGGGCTTGGGGTGGGTGCCTTTACCCTCGATTGGGCTGGAATTTCAGCCTACCGCGGAAGCCCATTGGTGACACCCTGGTCTTCCATTCTCAATGTTGGGATCGGTTTTATCATGTTTATCTACATAATCGTTCCTCTTTGTTACTGGAAATACAACACTTTTGATGCAAGAAAATTCCCCATATTCTCCAACCAGCTCTTCATTACTACCGGGCAGAAATATGACACAACCAAGATCCTGACCCCACAGTTTGATCTTAACACCACTGCTTATGACAGTTATGGCAAGCTCTATCTTAGCCCTCTCTTTGCACTTTCCATCGGATCAGGATTCGCAAGATTTACAGCAACCCTGGTGCATGTGGCACTCTTTCATGGCAGGTAGGCTGCTTGTGAAGTTGTATATATATTTTTCTTAAATTTAGATATTGAGAGAGGGAGGCAAGGGTAAAATAATGAGATACTAACGAATATGTCTATTGTTCACTAACTTGCGGTGCTACCGTATTGACAAAATTATGATGGTTCCTCTGTTAAATAGAGATATTTGGAAGCAGAGCAGAACTGCAGTAAAGAATGTCAAATTGGATGTCCATGCAAAATTGATGAGAAGTTACAAGGAAGTGCCTCAATGGTGGTTCCTTATATTATTGTTTGGGAGCATTGCCCTATCCCTTTTAATGTCTTTTGTGTGGAAGGAAGATGTACAGCTGCAATGGTGGGGAATGCTCTTTGCATTTGGTTTAGCTTGGCTCGTTACCCTCCCCATTGGAATCATTCAGGCAACTACCAACCAGGTACTTATATATACACCGAATCTTATATTCTAAAGTATGCTAATTTTAGTTGGCTGTTTGTATCATAATAATGTTTGGTGATGTTTCTTGTGACTACTACTGTGCAGCAACCCGGATATAACATAGTTGCGCAGTTCATAATTGGTTATGTCCTACCCGGAAAACCCATAGCAAATTTGCTTTTCAAGATCTATGGGCGAATGAGTACCATTCAAGCTCTCTCTTTCTTATCTGACCTAAAACTTGGTCACTATATGAAAATTCCACCTCGTTGCATGTTCAAAGCTCAGGTTTTATGTGCTGCTCAAACCTTTCAACATACATATAAATCCTTGGACTAATGACTAGTTAATATTTAATAAACCATTTTCTTTCTTTACCCAGCTGGTGGGAACTCTAGTTTCTGGAACAGTCAGCCTTGCAATTTCGTGGTGGATGTTGGAGAGCATTGATAACCTGTGTGATGTGGAAGCCTTACATCCAGAGAGCCCATGGACATGCCCTAAATTTCGAGTCACCTTTGATGCATCTGTCATATGGGGCCTAATTGGACCAGAGCGACTATTTGGACCTGGAGGGTTGTATAGGAACTTGGTCTGGTTATTCCTCATTGGAGCTGTCTTGCCCGTACCTGTTTGGGTGCTTAGCAAAATGTACCCAGAAAAGAAGTGGATCCCCTTGATTAACATACCCGTAATTTCCTATGGCTTTGCTGGAATGCCGCCGGCAACACCCACCAATATAGCTAGTTGGCTTATCACGGGAACCATCTTCAACTATTTTATATTCAAGTACAGGAAAGGATGGTGGCAAAAATATAACTATGTTCTGTCTGCAGCTCTGGATGCTGGAACGGCTTTCATGGGGGTTCTACTGTTTTTTGCGTTGCAGAACGAGGATGTATTTATCAAATGGTGGGGATCAGAGCCTGACCACTGTCCTTTGGCATCTTGTCCTACAGAACCTGGCATTGCAGTTAAAGGATGTCCAGTTTTCACATAACCCACATATATAGGCATTCATGTATAAAAGGGATGGCGGTGGATATTTGAACTATGAGGCTCCGTTCGATAACAACATAAAAAAAGAAAATAAAAACACTTGATTTTGTAAGAAATTGAAAAATAAGCTAAGGCATGTGATAAGATAATCTTCATTTCATACTTATTTTATAGTTGTTCGTGATTTTTTGTGGAAAATTTTTCTTTCTCAACCACCAAGCAAAATTTATCCATGAAAAAAGCCCCAAAGTAAGAAGATATCTCAGCACATATTTCTAACTTATTTTCCAAACTTTCAAAAAAATCAATTATTTTTATTTTCCTTTTTCATACCGTTATCAAACGGACACTCAAAAGCAAGTTAGAAAATGTTGCATAAAAGGACATGCATGGAGAAAAATGTTGGGTTTTAGCGGCTTAGTTAAGGAGTAGATTGCTATAATTTTGAATAACCAATTGCTTTGCAGTGTTGTAAATGTTAAGATGAAACTACTCATTGGCAGTACTGAAGAGGCCGGAGGGGTTTTGTTTTGTGTCGGGCAGTGGATTTCTCTTGCTAATGCAATATATGGCTGTGGCTGTGGCTGTTGGTAATAATTCTTCTCTTTTTTTATGGGATTTCTCTTGCTAATGCAATATATGGTGGTTGTGGCTGTTGGTAATAATTCTTCTTCTTTTTTAATGTACATTATCAATTTATCGCCCATTTTGAATATATTTATATCTATATCTATACTACGTATAAAAGTATAAATAATTTAAGTGTTTTTCTCCTCTTTTGTAAAGACAAATATGTTCCATAAATATTTTAATATATACATTTAAAAAACAGTATAACTCCATATATTTTTATATTAGTATTAGTATTATAAATAAATCTGAACTCTACTTTATCTGACTAAACTAATTAAACAAGTTTAAGAGTTTGTGTTTATGAATAATTTAAGTGTTTTTTCCCATTTTTATAGAAACAAATATGCCGGTTCAAGATTTTAAGATTTACATTTAAAAAAACAGTATAACTCCAGATATATATGGAGTTTGTGTTGAATTATAAATACAAGATTTCAAGATTTAAATTAAATAAAACAATAACTCCATATATTTTTATATCAATATTAGTACTCCAAATAGTATGTGGACAACTAGAAAAATGCTAGATAGCTTTAAAGAGGTTTGTAATTCTTAACTATTAAAAATTACCACTAGCTTAATTATTAAGGAAAATTAAGTGAAAATTTTGACCATTATTTTAACAATATAATAATTAAATAAATTCATGTCTTTGTCTCTCTTAATAAATAATTATAATATTGAAATTTGAAAATTTTAATTAATTATTTTTTCTTAGATTTTGAATTTAGATTAAGAGGGTTACTATTTTTGTTTTGATGGTAATATATAAGTTTGTAGGTGTTGGGGTATGGATGGGCTGAGGTGTTTAGGAGGTACCTGATTGATCCCGTTGAGATGTGGTGGCCTGCTAACCTTGCTCATATGAATAATTCTTACGTTACTATTAGTAGTAAATTGTTATGTTAAATTGATTTAAAAAAAAAGGAAAGAAAAACATATTTCAAAACCGAACAAAACTGAACCAAAACCGAATTGAAAAGTTTGGTTCGAGTTTAGGTTTTGAAGATTTAGAAACCGAATTGAATCGAAACATAATTTTTATATTTGGTTTGGGTTTAGGGTACCTTACTTTCTACCCCGACTGTGAGAACCTGCGCTCTCGACGCCCGGCCCCGCAGCGGCGATTCCTCCGGTTTTCTAATTTTATAATTTTTGGAAAACGATTCATTTTATTATAAGAAAAAGGATGACGGTTTGCAAAGGAATCAGAGTCACCAGTTTGTTATACTAAACAAATAAAAGTTTGTGTAAAAGAGGAACATTTATGGATTAAACGCCCTCTTAAACACAATTAATGCGAAACCAGTTGATTCAAAGGGTTCAGGGATTAAGTTATGAATCGCAAAGGTGTTAGGCACCCAATTTGCCCTTTCGGTCTCTAAGTAGAATATGCGTGAAATTATAATCGAACATTTGCATGTTAATTGATGTCATTGCGTATCGGTCCATAGTTTTAGGCAAAACGGGATTTTGGGATGGGGACGAAAACCATGTGCTTCTTATTTCGCCCTTCGATTTTAGAAATTCGTGTGTGTGTGATTTGAAAGATGATTTTGATAATGACATATAGCAAAAGAAGTGTTTTTGGAAAGATTTAGAGCTTTTCGGAAGTTAATTTGATTTAGAATCGGTTATCTGGCAATCCTCGAGATTTGTTCGTCAATAGTGTACCACAGTTTAATAATTTAAACTGGCATTGACAAATTCAATACTCTCATATTGGATATTTATGTAAGCACCGCGATTTATAGATTAAATCAGATACAAATGTATATTGATTCCTTCGTAAACCAAGACTGATAAAACCAAAATTTTATGAAATTAAATGAAAAAAATATGTTTCAAATGGTTTACTGCTCGTTCTACTCCTTCAATTTTGAAAACGGGTTTAAATATGAAATCTGGACTGATTTTAAGATAAACAACAATTTTTGCATGTAATTGATCAATTATAATTGATAAAATAAGGATAGATAAAGAAAAAATAAAACCGAATTAAAATAAAAAATACCTGAGAGCCTCGAAAATAGTATAATGCTATTTTATAACACTGTTCCAGAAGTCCCAGAGCTGATTCATGCTTCAAATGGGGTCAGTGCAGGTGTATTTATAGCTGTAGAATAATTAATGGGCCGGGCTGGAAGTGCGTGTCCGCAGACAAACCCTTCCCCTTGTCCGCGGAAGTGCGTGTCCGCGGATCGAGTTAATTTTTTAATATGTTATTCCCAGTAACATTTCCCAGCTCTCCACAAAATTTCATGATTTTAGGAGGTCAGGAAGTACCAAAACGAAAAATCAACTGGAAAGGGTTTGTCCGCTGACAAAGGGAAGGGTTTGTCCGCGGACAATCCCCTGATTACACATGTGACGATTTTTCCAATTCTTGAAGATCCGGCCGTCGTATTGAGCTGATTTTTTAATATGTTATTCCGAGTAACATTTCCCAGATCTTCACAAAATTTCATGATTTAGGTCGGGAAGTACCAAAATAAAAAATCGGCTAGAAAGGGTTTGTCCGCGGATAATCCCCTAATTACATGTGCAATGATTTTTTTGCAATTCCGTCCAAAATAAACATCATATTAATTTGATGTTTTTAACATGTTGTTCCCCGTTATATACCCGGTCTACTGACCAAATTTGAGCTCATTTGGACTTCGGGAGGGTCGTCTTTTGATTACCCAAAGTAGACTCTCGGTTTTCTGAATTCTCGGAGATTCAACCGTCGGATTGAGCTGATTTTTGAGTATGTTTCCCCTTGTGGCAATGTATAATAACCCTCAAAGTTTAAGGATGATTAGAAATGAGGAATTCTCCTTTCACAAGTTCCAGGAGTTTTGACGGTTTTCGGCTCCGGTGGCTTCCGGTAATTCTCGTAACTTCTCATCCGGGTGTCCTTTTGGCTTCCTTCTTTGACCTATATCACATGTATATGGTACGTGTGCATCTAGGAATGCTTGTGTGACCTTAGTTCTAGCTTCGCTAGCTTTAGCACTTGGCTCCCATTCTTGAAATACTTCAGAAAGCCATTCAAGGTATGCCTCTGCATCAATGAGACTCTTTCCCAAAAATTGTCCATTACACATAGATTCAACAAATTTCCGAGTAGAGGGAATTAGACCATCATAAAAAAAACTGATGATTCTCCACTTCTTATAGCCGTGATGTGGATAAGAATTAAGAAGTTCTTTAAAGCGCTCCCAACACTGGAGGTAGGTTTCATCATCCTTCTAGGAGAAGTTTTGAATTGCCTTCTTCGAGTTGGAAGTAAGATGAAAAGGAAAGAATTTCTTGAGAAATTGTTCTTTGAGTTCTTGCCACGAGTTAATGGATCTCGGGCGTGGAAAGATAAACCAAATTTTAGCTTTATCCTTCAAGGAGAAAGGAAATAGTTTCAACTTAATTGTGTCTTTAGAATAATTTTGGTCACTGAAAGTGGCACAGACATCCTCAAATTCTCGAATGGGAAGGTAAGCTTATTTATTTTCAAACCAATGGTAGGTGGGAAGAAGTTAAATCATGCCATTTCAAAAATCAAAGTTATTTGCATCATTTGAAAAATTAATGCAAGAAGGAGTAGCATTTCTGCTAGGAAGTAGAAGTTCACGTAAAGTGCGATTTGGATTTTCAACTTCCTGATTAACTCCATTATTAGCTGCTCATGCTGCTGCAAATGCGGCTACTTGTTTTTCAGCGTTCTGATCGGCCATCGGGTGTTCAGTTGCCCACGGGATAATACCGTTCAAAGAATCAGAAGAAAACGAATGTGGAAGTGAATTGGTGGAACTGAAAGACTTGGATGCTTTAGAAGATTCGTTGTCTGACTTGTACTTATCAGGGATGACACGGTACTCGTATAGAGGATTACTTGAGATACGGTTATTTGGACCACGAAGCCAAGGTTTCATATACTAGGCAGAGACTTAATATAGAATTCTAGGAAGAAAATTAAGAAAGAGAGAAAACTAGAATGAGATACTGACAACCTTCCCCGACAACAGCACCAAAATCTTGCTTGACTACGCTCAGAAACACATAATTTATACACCCAAGTGTAGGCGGTCAAGTTATAATATATATACTTGGAAGTCCAAGGTCGAACCACAGGGAAGGAGGGTGATTCTATTATTCTAGCTAAGCTTTCAACAGAGAGAAAGAAAAGAAGAAAAATAAAATAAAGAAAAGATAATAAATTTTTTAGAATGGGAAAGAATAGAATAAGAAATTAAATTTTAAACTTCAAAGAAAATAAATAATTAATTAAAGCAAGGATAAAATATACAGTAACTAAAACAAGTATCTAATAAAATGGGAAAAGAGCGTTATGGGTATCTATAGCTACGACGTTACAGATAGTATAACCAACCGGTTCAAGATATGACTGTAGACCTGAGTTCCTATTAACAATGAATGTCCTTAGCTCACTGATTATTAAATATTAAAGTTCACGAGCATATCATGAGAAATGCATGACAAGACTCATATAAGCTGCATCTAAGTTTAGTTTTCAATAAAGAAACTTATGATTTTTTTTACAAAAATTGATTTGCACTTAGTAATGCTAGTGCGTGACAAAAACAAACTAAATTTAACCAATTTTAGTAAATATCAAAAGCCTAACTCATTCCTAAGGTTCGATTATGCGTATGCATGACATACGTCAAAACCGTTCTTAAAAATATCATTAAAAGCTAAAATTGGCACTATTTCGGTACCGATTTCAAAATGACATCAAAACAGCGCCCAAGGCTCCCAAATTACTTGGATAAATAACTCAATTCAATAGGGGATAAGGACCGTCCTCTATTTAGCCTCGTTAGAATTTTAGTACAAAAATCCGTAATTTGAGGTTTTTCGGTTCTTTTGTCGAATAATCGAGAAATAATATTAAAAATTCATATTTTCAATGCATGAAAGGTTACTATATTTTTCAGATTTATTAATTGACATATAACCAATGAGAATTTCAAGCCACAATCACAATTGAATTATATACTCACATTAGTTCGTCATGCTTTCGCTACAGACCCCTAACTACTAAATTACGCTTGCATGTGGATAAAAACTAAGCAAAACATGATAAATTCAATCAAAAATTGACCAAACATGATTCTGAAATCTAATTGAATAAAAATACAAAATCTCACAGCAATTGAAACTAAGGAAATCTCAGGATTTGGATCCCCAAAACAGTAAGGTTTTATAAAAAAATTAATTGCGGTCGTTTTGATAGGTGGATCATCAAAATCGGCCAAGAAACGAGCAAGTTATGATTAAACTACGAAAGCACATATTTTTAGGGTTCTACGCGGGATTCTACCAAAAATTCCAATAAAAATTATAAATTAAGCATGGATTTCAATCATCAATCACATTCAAACACATAATTAACTAACAATCTAAGCATTAATGAGCATTAATTGAAAGAAATTAAAAATAAAATTAAAAGAAAAAAAAATTCAGTTACGCAGTGATTGAAGAACTGTAATATGACTCGCGCAAACTCAAATTGAAAAAGAATTATACGATGTTTCTTCTTCAATACAAGCCAAAATTGAAATAAAAATATCTCTCTCTCTCTGATGGTAAGGGGTGGGTTCTGAAAAATTCAAAGAATGTCGACTCTGTCTCTCTCTCTCTAAAAAACAAGAATGGTGACTCTCTCCCAATAATTTCCAATCTAAACAAAAATATATCGACTATTTTTGAAATTCAAAATAAAACTAATTAATAAAATAAAATAAAATAAAATAAATAATAATAATCTCGGGTCAGCTTAAAAATAATAATTAAAACTTGTTGGCCGCAGGATTCGAACATTGAATTAAGCATGAGTAAAAAGCTGGTCACTTGCCATCTAGGCTAAGGACCCCATTCAGTAAATCTCTACATCATGAATTTAGGTATTCTTTCGTGCTCAAACCCAATCCACTGGTACACTGATCGTATTTCTGCCATAACTTTGTACTCTGAACTCCGATTGATGCAAGGTTTTCTCCTAAGTGTAGCTAACTCAGAGATCTAGAATTTATATTTCTGGAGTTTTCTTTAAATTCTGCACTGATAAATACTAGAATTGGCTAGAACATCAGAATTGCGCGCGGTGAATCTTTTCTTCATTCAAAAATTTCTCGGTTTGATTCAAATGACTCTTCTCTACTTAGGACTTCTCTATTGGCTTCTATTAGTCTCATCCATCAACTTCCTTCTTGATTTAGTTTAGGATTTACTTTCGGTTCACTTCTTGAACTCAATTCAGCTCCGAATTTGGCCGGCAATGACTAACTTTGGGGGATTTTGCTTCTGAATTCGTTCTTGTTCATTTTTAACATATAAAAAGGTTATAATGCACTAAAAACAAACATATTATCCTATTTCATGATTAAAAACCAAATCTTATCAATGTAGGATAATTAGAATCAAATTCATGCATATTAAGCCACCTAAACATGTATAGAAATGCAATATTTTGGCTTAATCAGTGGGTCAAGTGTATGTAACTGCACTCGCCTCTCATTAGGTGAACCTTAGTAGGTGTTAGTGATGATAAATTTAATATAAGAAGGTGTTTGTGACAAATATAAAATGTGTAAATAGCACCACCCTATAATAATTAAGTATGATATAAAGGTGTAAAGGAACAAATGTACGGATCGAAGTTGAATCTTGCAGTTCTTATAAATAGTTATCCTAGTCAATTTTTCTTACTAAGAAAAATTGCAATACCAATAGCAATTTTTAATTTTCACAAAAAAAAAAAAGCATTTTAAATGACTGCTCAATATATTATTTTAAAATATTAAAAAATTGCAATACCAAAAGCAATTTTCTTTACAGTGAAAACTCTATAAAATAATAAGGTAGGGACTAGCCAATTTTATTAATTAAACGAAACTTTAATTTTTGATAAATTAGTAAAACAAAATATTCGTGTTTCCATTAATGTTCTCTTGATGTTTCTTAGATTTTATTTCCTATAGACAAAATTAAGTAAATTATATTAAGGAGATCTTAAACAAACCTATGAAATTAGTCTTCTCATCACAGTGAGAGAATATTTTCTCCTCACCCCACTCATTTTTAATAAGGTCGGGAGTAGCCCACTTCCTAGTTGAATTTTTGATAAAATTTGGTAAAAATGATTCACTAATCATGGCGATCATCCTTACCATGTTTCATCAAAAAATTCATCCGTTTATCCCTCAAAATGGTTGGTCTGCATTTCTGGACACAAATTCGTCCTCTTATATGTATATACACGCATGTATAAAGACCCTTGCAGTTTTTCTATCGTTAAAATAAAAAAAGAAAAACAAACATTGGTTTTAATTGCATGCAGTTTATTTAGATTTTGCTAGCGTGGATAAAGCAAAATTGTCATATTAATTTTACCCACAGTGGAGGGTGGACTAAGAAGAAAATAAAATAAAAAAAGAAAGAAAGTAATGAGCCAACTATTTAGATAAAATTAGGGCAAACTTATAAATTAGGGATTAATTGTAACAATCACAGTTGCAATCGTTTAGTTTGTGTTTAGTAAATCTCTTAAGAATAACAAGTAAAATAATGGAAAATGACTTTAGGGAGAGAGTAAATATGATTACCAAAAAATCCAAATGAAAATAGCTTTTAGTTGGCGATTTCCACAGATGACACCAATTATAAGTGGCTAAAATCTAACTGAACCCATTTAAGAAGGATTCAACTCAGATTGCAATATTTGGTAACTAGAAAACTTTAATGAAGATGATGAAGAGTAAAAATAGCAAATAGAAAAGAGATCAAATTTGTTTCGGTTTCTAAATCTGACACGCCAAAAATATTTCCTTGCTTAGGAACCCAAGTGTAGGTTGTCAAGTTATAATACTTGGTAAGTCCAAGTGTCGAACCACAAGAATAATCGGAAAGACGATGTGGTGATTACGAGTCCAAGGCTTTGTTTAAGAGAATTTGATTGGTTGATTTTAGTTGTTGATTTTAAAGTCTTGTAATAAAAATTAAAGTGATGTATCAATTTATAAGAAAAGGCTAAGGCATTATAGAATTCATTTGCTTTGCAATATTAATGTAAAATTAATCTCATTCAAAATTTTCAATGCAATTCCATAAGTGTTGAGTACCTTACACTTTTTTAAGTAAAAAGGTGTGAAGCCAAAGCAACCCATTCCCATATAAATGCCATATAAAAAAAGGGTGTAAGTAAAACTCAACACAAATGTATCTCTCATTTTTATCTTGTAACAAAGGGTGTGAAGCAAATGCAATCCAATCCCATATAATGTCCAACCAAGATGCAAACTTGAGATACACTAAAAGAAAAGGCATAAAATTCAACTAGGCACTGAGAATTCATTGTTAGTTTCCCCTAGGCAATTGACTTGATTATGAAAATGGCCAACTAAAAAGTTTAGCTCAATAAATCATTACATTTCATTTATCTAAGATTGGGAGGTCTAGGTGGAGATTAAATCATCCGGTTTAGACACATTTGATAAATACAAATTGAATCCTTAAGGTGATTAGTGGAGTTGATTATGGCATAAACTTAAGAGATCCTCCTTGGCAACACTCTAACTAAGAAAATATTGAATCTCAAAATCACATAAAGTGTAGAAAGCACTCAACATATCATTAAAGCATTCAAGGATTGGAATCTCAAATTTATGGTATTTATATGAATATTCAAAGACTAAACATGTTTGGCAATGAAAAGTATCTCATTCATAGAAGGAATGGGCCGGACATAGGCTAATAAGAAATACACAAGTGTATCATCTCTTCATTAATGCTTGAGATCTATGTATACAAGGCATACAAAGTCAAATCACCTTATGAGGATTATCTTACTAGCTTATGAATGGTTGATTAAATGGAGAAGATGAAGGATTCAACAAGTATTTAACAATACTAACAATGGAATGAGAAACAAACTTACATAATTAATACAATGCAAACTTCATCTTTTAGCCTTAGCAATGAAACTACTCCATGATAGTTGTATGAACAAAAACAATCGAAGTGATCTCCATTTCTGTAAAACCCGGAAATTTCTAGTTTTTACTTTTATATATAATATATGGGTATTATGGTAATGTTTCATTCAGTGTCTATATAATTATAATTATGATTTATTTATTTATTTTCTACATTCATGAATTAGATGGGTTCTATATAATATTATTTTTGTAGCCTACTATAATAAACTAGCGAGTCTTATATTTTAGTTTATTTGGTTTTCCAAATCCAACATGTATTAGAAAGTGGGCCAAGTTTATTATATAATTAGTATTTACAAGCCCTAATCTTATAAGATTTAAGTTAAAGCCTTAAGCCTTAAGCCCATTACCTATTTAATAATAATATATTTAGTTATATTGGGAGAATGAGAAAGAAAACCACGTACGTAGAAGAAGAACGGAAGAGGCGACTTAGGGCGTATAAGGAGACACCATGGCGAACGATTATTCTTGTTCCTTAGTTTCAAGATATCTTTCTCCATTTATCGATAATTTAGGTGAGTGATTCTCACCCTTTTCTAGTGGTTTCTATTCATACATGTTTTGATTTTCTCTTGACCTAATTTTTGTGAAGAAGTGTTATTGTGTTTTTGCTCAATTGGTTGTAAGTTTCTTGATAAAGAATTTCAGTTATATGCTCTTATTAAAAATCTGAGAAAAATACATAGATTAATATTATGAGTTAGAAGAATTTTGGCTTTGGAATTGAATTCGTAGGGTTTTTAATTTGGGAGATATAGATTTTACTAAACAAGTGTATTAAGATACCTAGTGTTAAACAGATTGCTGTCTTACATGTGTATATAGGACTTCGTTTGGGACACTTATCTTTCGTGTAAAACTCTGGAAAAATTAGAGAAGTTAATATCATGTTTTATGAGAATCTGGGCTTTGGAGTTGATTGAATATGATTTTTATGTTGAGAGATATGGAATTTACAAAAACAGTGCACTGCAAAATCTGATGCTAGACAGATTGTATATCTGTCACCAAAACATTTATCACTTCTAAAGTATAAATTATTTTTAGTTGAATCCAATTGTATATGACTCTACACACATTAGGCTATACTGTATAATTTTTATGAAAATTTTGGATTGTTGAATAATTCCCAGAATTTATGTGAAGCTGGTGGTTGTGTCGATTAGAAGTTCTGTTTGTGTTCTTGTTTTGTTTGTTTGTGTTCTTATTTTGTTTGTGTGCAATTTAACTTATGATTTTGGTGTAATTTGATTAGGGTTCTTAAAAATTGACTAGAAACCTAGGAAAATTCCTTAATTACGCCACTGCTCCTTTATATGATGGATTTGGGACTTGCTATACAAGAATTGGGTGAGAAAGTCCCGAATGATTTTTGTTTTGATTGAATAAAACGTTGGTGTAGCCAATGGAAATTTCTTATAAATTTGTACATGCTCATGTGGACTTGAGATGGTTGTACACTCATTCTATTGTTGGTTAGATGAGTGGATAGTTGCAATATTCTCGCAGAAGGGCGAGTATTTAGCGCGCGAACGTATAGTTAGGCTTCCGAAGAAGGTTGGAACTTTAGACGATATGCCCGTGCGAGTTCCGGTTCGGAGTGGACGCTATCTATACGGGGAGACACAGGGCAGGATGATCTGTGTATGCCATGGGAGAGTATGGCGAGGTGGTATGTAATTAAGGTGCACACGCTAACCAAAAAGTCTAGTGAATTAGGAATGTATGATTGTTCTCTTTGTTTAATTTGTATAAAATTATTAGATCTCTAAATGAAAATTCTAGCACATGAACCTAGAAGAAAATTGGATTATGTTCATTTTTTTTATGTGTTGAGTTTCCTTTAATTCCTTATAGTTTAGAAGTTATGGTTAAATCTCGTTTATAAAAAGGGTCTGCATTGAATCATTGTTTGGGTAATTGAACGGTCGATTTTTGCCATCTTTAGCGAGTATTTGTAGAAATCATCATTCTGGACATTTTTCGTGTTTTACGTTTTCCAGAATTCTGTACGGTTTGGGCAGAAACGAATAATTTTTACTGCAACAGTTTATTTTGTGATGTAGATGTTATCCTTGTTATTGACTTCGTTTGTGCAGGAAGGTAGGCCTTTTCTAACATTCGTGCAGGGTTGCTCTACCATAGAATTTTGATAATTATTACTTTAAAGTTTTATGGATGAATGTGACAAGAAACTAACTGCCACTTTTTATCGGAAAATTATGATTTGTCTCGATAAGTATGTGGAACTACATGTCTTGTCTCATGATTATTTCTGTTGAAAATTTGTATTTATAATAATTTCATCATAAACATAGTTGGGTGAAAGAATCAACTCATACCAGTATTTTATACTGACCCAAGTTGTCTTTGTGCTTCTTGGGTACGTTCTCTTTATGAACGTAGCTAAGAGGTTTGCAGGAATTTACGTGCTTCTTGATCGTGATAAGACATGTACTTGAAGTAGCTTATTTTGTATATTTCTTTTTGTTTGATGTAGAGTGGGGGCGATTTAGATGTACTCTGGCCAAATAATTTTTGTAAAGCAAATGTAATTGGACTTTTGTATATATATGGTTCGACATTTTAATATTATTTACTCTGCAAAAGATTTATTTAAAAAAAATAAAAGTTTTTGTTTATTAAGTTTATATTTTGATTTTCGAGCATTAGATTAAAAGTAAATATAGTTTTAAAATTTTCACACCCGGTAGTTGGATGGTCGAGTACGTGTGGATTAATGAGTACTCGAGGTCCAAAAATCGGGGTGTGACAATTTCTCTTAAGAGTTTCTCTAACTAGATTTTTAACAAGTGATAGAAAGAGAAAGTGCAGAAAAATTTTCTTATATTACTTTGAATTTAGATCTAGAAAATTACATACTTTACATGAGGGACAAAAAGAAATTAAATAACGGGAGAGAAATGCCCAAAAATGAGTATTCTAGTACACTTTTCTAAAGAACCCTAATGGGTAAGCACCTCATCTTATATAGAAATGGAAAGTCCATTACTTTTGGTGAGTTTCAATGCATAAAAAGGGAGGAAAAGCTGCTTTTGAGGGGTTGTACTTTGAGATCTGGGAGGCCTCTCATCGATCAGAGGTTTCTCTGATTGATCAGAGGGTAGATTTTGCTCTACTAGGTGGGCTCTAATCGATCAAAGGATTCTCTGATTTATCAGAGGGTAGATTTTGCTCTACTAGGTGGGCTCTGATCGATCGAAGGATTCTCTGATTGATCAAGAGGGCATATTCTGCACTAAAAGGTGGCCTCTGATTGATCAGAGGACTGCTTCGGGAAACTTTATTCTTCTCTTTTGGCTTCTATCTCTCTTGTACACTTCTCAAAGCTCCCCAACTTGCTTTCAAAATCTATGGACACAATCAAGACACTAGAAAAGGCTACTTTGAGCCATGTTAAAGCAATTCTTGATATTTTTAGCGTGTGCACAAAAAGTGGGTTAATTTAATTAAACTATGCTAAGATAAACGTGATAATAACAATCAAAATGGTGTTAGCGACTACAAAATTACACGTTTATCAAAATCTTCGAAACCCAAACTCGAACCAAACTTTTCGGTTCGGTTTTGGTTCGGTTTTATTCAAGCTTTGACATGTGTTTTTTTTTTTTCATTTTTCTAAATCAATTTAACATAACAATGTAATATTAATAGTAATGTCAGAATAGTTTATATTCAAATTAAAGTCATTGATTTTTAGAAACAATGAACAAACATATAGATACTATATTTTTAATTTAGTTACTATTTTATTTGTAAATTTATAAAAATAAAACACCTTAAATAAAATAATTGATTATTTTATCATTATATATGTGATAAAGAAAACGAATACAAAATCTAAAAATAAGGCCCTCTAAATATAATAAAGTTGAGTCCTATATGCCTTGGTCGACAACTCGCGAGTAAGTCATCTTGTGGCGACCCATGAACTTCCATAGATGGCTGGCAGGTCATATACGTTGATAACAATAACAAGAGTACATGTCTCATGATCGGTTCTATGATTTGAAGAATCATGTAATTAAGAAAACCTAAAATAGCTAGAGCCATTTTATTTATCAGAACAATATTACAAAATCTAGAAATATGGTCCTCTAAGTATAATAGAGCTGAGTCCTATATGACTTGAACGATGACTCGAGGGTAAGTCGTCTCGTGGGGACCCACAAACCTTCATATATGGCTGGCAGGTCATATACGTTGATAGCAACATATAAGTCGACTCGAGAGTAAATCTCCCATGACAGTTTATGTGATTCGAAGAATTATGTAATTAAGAAAACATAAAATAGAGCCATTTTATTATCGAAACAATATTACAAAATCTAGAAATATGGTCATCTAAATATAATAGAGTTGAGTTGAGTCATATTTTAATATATGTACTCTTATCATCTTATGTAAAGCCAATTCCAATTTGAAATGCACGAAGTTATGTCAGACTTTTGAATTATTTATTTTGCCTCTGTGATCTTTTTTTCTATTAAAAAAGTATGTTTACAAGAGGGTTCAAACTTTAAACCGAGCTTTGACAAATTAATCTGCTACTTAACTATACTAGATTACATACACACATTGTGTATGCGTGTAATTTAGTTGGACCATATGCGAGTGATACACTCATAAAGTTGACATCTCCTCAATTATAAAAAATTTGACCTCTTGTGGTGAAAGTGAGCGTAAGGGGAGGTGATGGTGGACTCATCTCATACCTTTGTCTGCAAATTAGCTTAGTCAAAACTTGTGGTTCCCGCTTTCCGTGTTATTGAATTGAATCCAACTGACCTGTCTCTAGCTTTGCTAGCTAACATCAATTTCAATGGAATAATTAAAATAATTTTTAATTATTTATTTAATAAATTATTAACGTTAACCATACAAGCATCTTCAACGGTTATTTTTTTTTAATAACTAAATTTCTAAAGTTCATTATATTGATTGGCCACAAATTAATTAATTTAATTTTTTGTTTAAAGAAAAAAAAAGAGACGAAAAGATAATTTAAATTTGAAAAGATTATCTTTTAACTAATAGAATTAGTGGCTCTTTCATTTTAGTTATTAAAGAACGTCGTTTAACTTTGATTATAAAAGGAGTAGATTTGGTTATTGGTTAAAATTTAAAAATTTTCTAAAATTTTATCATACTATTGGAATAGTGTTTTTAGCCAATATTATTAAAATTAATTAAAATTATTATTTTGATTATATCATTGAAAATACTCTAAAGTTCAACAAGGTACCTCTATACCTCAAATTTACGGTCAGCTTTAACTTAAACATATTTTTCATTTATTGGTATTTCCATTTATATCTATGTACGCAAAAGATGTATTAAATATATATTATAAGTGTATCTTGGACACGTAGTCAAAAATGAAAATTACAATTTTTTGTAATAATGGGTATTGTTTTATATTATACTAATAATATAGTCTTCCAAAATTTGGTCCCAATATTTCTCACGTGGAGTCCACCTACGTACACAACATGTGGTTCAAGTAGCACAGTTGTGGACCCTGCCTTTGTTGACCCAACACAGAAGTGTGTTAGACCCCTTATGCTACGTTATACACACAAGCTTGCAAATGAAACAACCCACCCATCTACTTGGGTTAGTTTAACCATTAATTCAATGTTTTCCTCTTTTACTTTTTTTTTTTTTTTCACTTTGAAAATTAAGGGCATATTTGGTAAATATTTTGAGTTGAGTTTCTAAAATATGGTGTTGGGTAGAATTTTGAAGTACGTTAAAAAGTGAATTTGATTTTTTTATGAGTTTTTTTCAACCAATTAAAAATCTCTTTAAAAAAATTCAAAAAATAGTCAAAATGGATCTTATTTTATAGATCTCGATGAGTATGTTTTAAATATATATTTTGTATTTAATTTTGATTTTTGAATTTAATGTTATGATATTTTAAAAGTTTTTTTAGGGAAAGTAAAGTTAAGGTTTTTTTGAGAAGTGTAAAAGTAGAGTTGATTTTAAATTGAGTTTTTAAAATTTAGGGGGGAAAAAAAACACGTACCAAACAGGAGCTAAGACGTAATCTAGCTATACATAAATTTAATTTATTCCTTTTTATAGATTGTTTATATCGGTCTTCCCTCATTAACATTCTCGGTGTTAATTTTCTTATTAAGCCTCGTTTTATTTAATTTCTCAAAACCTCAGAATATATAATTTTGACAAAATTTAATTTTTCTAAGAATAATTGAGGAAGAGGATAAAGTATATAGAAGAAGTATTAGTGCTACTGCAGCTGCATAACAAAAAATGTTTTAAGGTAAAGTTGTTGGCATAATTGACATTACAGATTTAGTTGAGTTGTATTGCTTAAATATTTTAGCTTCTCCAAATCCCTTAGATTATTTCTTTTTGTCTTTTTCCTTTCTTGAATCATGTACAACTTTATAAATTGGACTCTCTTCTTTTTATTACTTACAACAATTTAATATAATTATTCTCTATTTTCTATATCTTAACAAATTATGGTTTTGTTTCTATCCGCAATTAATTGCAAACCATTAATTTATGAAAATTTTGAACAAAATTTAATAATATTATCTTTTTTAAAATTGAGAAGTACATCCACCAATTAAAATTAATTTATAATTGTATAATTTAGATTTTATTTAGTTTAGTTTCCTAATCAAAATCTACTTTCATTTTAATTTATTTCCTATTTTTTTAGAGTGCGTTTGGATTGCATAATTGGATTTAGCTTTAAAATTTATATATCTAAAATTCTAAAATTACATAAATGAAAATACAAGAATTAAATTTTTTTTGTTTGCTTAAAAAATACAACGAAATCGATATTTAAATCCAAATATTATTTTTCTAAATTTATATTTAATTGATTAGCGGGCTACATTTATTTTTGACATTTTGGCGGAAGTTCGGCTTTGCACAAAATTAATCCGTTTGACCCTTCCCGGTCTTATTATAGTATTTTATTCCTTATAATATAGCATAATTGCCATAGGGCAAAGGAGGGGTGGGGGTGCGTTTACGCTTACACTATTCGTGATGGTTTCAAATAAAAAAAAAAAAAAAAAAAAAAAACCCACACCAGGTTTGGATGGGTTTAAAAGCGTATCAGGTTTGGGTTTTGACAAATAGGACCCCTTGCATCCCTAGTATTACTGTCATAATTGATATTACAAGTATAATTATAATAATAATAATAATTTGTTAAAATATAAAAAAAAAATTGTTTTTCAAATTTGCAATCTTAGAATCTGGAAGTAACAAATATAACTCTAACATTTGAAAGTTATAACTTTAAGTTAAATATCAAATCTCAAGATTTGAATATATTTGTAAATCTCAAATCATAATTCTACACCAAACAAAAATATATAGATTTGAGATTCCAAATCTAAATCTCATGTTCAATTCCTCTCTCAAATCCACATTATAAACGCACCCTTAAAGATTTTTAAAGGATTTTATTAAAAAAAAATGTTGTTTAACTTATCAGTATGTAGTTGATCAATTCACTATATTATTAATATTCCCGCCCATTTTTTCACGTAGGTAAAAGAGGGAATTAATAACAACAACAACAACAACAACAACAATAATAATAATAATAAAGATTTGAGAACCAAGTATATATTTTTTTTGTCAAGGGGTAAGGGAAGAGGGACGAAGACGGTAAAAATATCGAAATAGAATAGAGTTAGGGTTTGATTTTTGTTTTTATTATTTTACTTAAAAGTTAATTAAGATTTACTTATTGGTTTGTAACATTAGAATCTAACTTTTTAAATGTAATATTTTTATTTATTTAATTAAAGTAAACGCACTTATTAATCTAGTGGATTTTTTTAATATTAAATCATTAATAAAATGGTATTTATAAAATTAAATCAATAATATTTTTTTGTCAGTCTATCCACACTCGCGGATTAATTTAGTGGGTAATGCGGATTAACTTAATAACGTGAATTAACTGCAATATATTGCGGATAAAAAGAAAATCACCCTTAGGCCTTAAACAAAAGTAAATTATTATCTAAAACACTCCTATTTTCATTCGGTTCTTAGCAACCGAGTAAGGTGTTTGTTACTCGATTCTTGAAGGTCGAGTATAAGCCTATATACTCGGTCCTTGACAACCAAGTAAGACATTATCAAATTTATACTCGATTATTGACAACTAAACAACATATACTTAACTCCATTGTCAAATATCAAATAAAAAATGGGATTATTTTTAAAAGATATTGAATGTATGAATATCTCCGCCCTTTCTTTTCATTTGGTCAAGTCAGCCTCCTCCTCACATGAGAAATCAAAATTCGTGGAAAAAGGAAAATACATCTATATATATATATATAAGGTTATCATAGTAAACTAACGAAGTGCCCTCCATCAGTCTCTCCCACATAAAATATATCAGATAGAACACTGCAAAGCTCTTGACAGATAGAGAAATAAATAAATATTGAGGTGGAGTGAGGTGAGTTGAGACATAAAATATAGTAATAAATAAGTAACAAGTAGTCTGCAATGGCGTCCAAATACGACCCCCAGGAGCAGCCATTGCCGGAGGAGGAAAAGTGTGCAGTGGAGGAAGTGGCATTGGTTGTGCCGGAAACCGACGACCCATCTCTACCGGTGATGACATTTAGGGCCTGGTTTCTGGGTCTAACCTCCTGCGTCATCCTCATATTCCTCAACACCTTCTTCATATATCGGACTCAACCCTTGACTATAACTGCCGTTATTATGCAAATTGCCGTTTTGCCCATCGGAAAATTCATGGCTGCGACCCTCCCGGAGAGGAAGTACAGTGTATTGGGTTGTAGCTTCAGCTTGAATCCAGGGCCCTTCAACATCAAGGAGCATGTCATCATAACAGTGTTCGCCAATTGTGGAGTTTCAATCGGAGGGGGTGATGCCGACTCTATTGGGGCCATTACTATAATGAAGGCTTACTATAAGCAGACCCTCAATTCCCTCTGCGCCATCCTTCTCGTCCGCACGACTCAGGTTACTTACTACCTTATTAATTAAATTAATACTCATACCCTTTCTTTCCCTTATCGTTCTTTACTAATAACTAATTGTCACAAATTATTTGGCACAAGAATACACCAATCGGAATTACGTGGTATAGGCAAATTGCCACCGGTCCACAGAGCAACACCAAATTCATTCACTATGTCAAAGAGGAGTGATTAATTTACAAGACTGATCAGTTGACCTAGGCACGCATACATTGTATCCCTCAACACTCAAAACCAAAATAGACACTGTAAATTTCTCGCTTAGAAATCTTGCTTCTAATATTTTCTAAAATTTTGCTCTCTACAAAATTTTTACACACAAGCATGCATAAAAAGAATTTAGAGATCATAACTCACCACCTTATTTATACAAAATAAGGTGCATTATTTTTCCACCGCCTTGGTTGGTCAAAATTTGTTTTGTAATCTTGGAAGAGGTTAGCTAGACCTTGCATGTATTAGTAGGGGAAGAAAATTTGGCCAAATATCATGACCGCTACTTTTGACCAGCAACAAATTTTACGGTCCTAAATTGATCAAACATTGTGAGAACAACTAGAGAAAGGCTAGCTAGCTTTAAAGATGTTTTTAATTCTTACTATTAATAATTACATCTAGTTTAATTAGTAAGAAAAGTTAAATCCAAAAATTTGATCATTATTATGTCTTCACCATTATTTTAACAATATAATAATTAAAAAAAATTCATTTCTCTCTTAATAAATAATATATAATATTGAAATTTGAAAAATTCATCTCTCTCTCTGTCTCTCTCTCTTAATAAATAATACATAATATTGAAATTTGAAAATTTTAATTAATTATTTTTTCCTTAGACTTTGAATTTAGATTAAGAGGGTTACTATATTTGTTTTGATGGTAATATATAAGTTTGTAGGTGTTGGGGTATGGATGGGCTGGGATGTTTAGGAGGTACCTGATTGATCCTGTTGAGATGTGGTGGCCTACTACCCTTACTCAGGTTTCTCTTTTTAGGTACTCTCTCTCTCTCTATATATATATATATATACATTATAATAATAATTATTATAACTTATGTGCTTTTTCTCTTCTACAAATTCACTCAAATATGTAGATTGTCTTTTGCTTCTTGTTCTTTGAAGGCATTCTTGTTTCTTATATTCTATTTTCTCTAGTAAATTTTGTCTGTCTTTGTATCTTTTACAAATTTGATAAATAAATAAACAGTAACTCGAAGGAGAAAGATATTGTTTGTGGTTTCTGTAAATTTATCGGCTTTTTGGAGTTACCTCTATTATTAATACATAACTAAATTTAACCTTCCCTATTTTATTAATTCTTTGAATTACTCTATTTTTTGACATGCACTCACTCTGTTAAAAAAAATTATAATGTGACCAATTCAACCTTAAAACAAAGTTTATATATACACAATTCATTAGTGTGTGTGTATATGTGACGCCCCGAAATCCCGTTTAGAGGATTATACCTTCAGGACCCGGTTAGCCACACAGTCGTACGTGACGACGGGTATGAAGTAGTAAAATTTAGAATTATATACCAAAAACATGTACAAGCATTTAACTCATTTAAAAATAAAATCTGGCATGTGGAGTTCATTCATATGGTAAACCAAAACCTGTCATAAGATATAAATAAATTCATTTACAATCGATACTCCACATTTATATAAAAATGTCTGTACAACGCCTCCAACGAGGTCCCAATCTCACATAAATTATACATATGAAAATCCAATACAATAGATTATAGTTTAATGTATATAATGTAAGTCTTTTCCTAAAGACTTTGGCAACCGGCCATCAGAGCTAATTAGGATCCGTAAGCGTTCCGTCCCCGAGAAACAACTGCAAAACTATTTGAAAAATGGGAGTAAGCCAAACGGGCTCAGTGAGAACTATAAGGATTTGTATAAGAAAATAGGTTGGAAATCATGCATGCCATGCCATGTATTATAATGAAAATAGTTTATGTGCTGCTTCTCCGTAATAAACCATCTCTGGGTAGAAAGGTATATATACAAATGTAAATACATATACATATATAATACATTTAAGAAGCAGCCAATGCATGAAAAATATTTCGTGGAATGTATATATATAACGTCCCCAACCCAAAGTATAAGAAAGGCAATGTATGTATATATACATCATCATACAGTATATGCCACAACACCACGACTAGATCTGTCACATCAATCACATATATCATACTCACGTCTAGGATTTTCATACATCTACTGTGCACAGAGATAGCCGGCAACTCGGTTACTTCTGCCCAAGGCAGCGACCACCTACCACACAAGCATACGCTACCTCACGCAGCCACAAAGGCATACGCTACCAATAATACTCACGTAGCCACCAAGGCCTACGCTACAGGTAATAGCCAATATCTATCTAGTACAAACGGTGTGGCCATCCGATAATCAACGCCAAACAAATATAAACTCATCAAATCAACGAAATCATAAGAATATAGAATCCAACATATATAGATATGAATATACATGCATTCTATATGTATTCATAAAACTTGTATATATGTATATATCCATTCTAGATATGTGTATATATACATAGTGTAAACATGTTGTGGTATTGTTGTTGAGATTGAAAAAGATTCGCCAAGTTCGTCAATTAATAAGGGAAACCATAAAATCATCAGTTTGGGAGGTTTTATATGTTTTCGTCAATTTGGCCCCAAGCCAAGTCTAATACAATCAACAATGTGTATGAATTGCCAAATAGCCTCCCACTATGATTTAAAGACTTCATTTATTCAAAACATATATATGTATTTGACCAGCATACTTACGGACTGGCTAGGTAAGTAGAAAATCTCATAAATATAGCTTATAACTTAAAACATAACAACAATACCACCAATATATGTAACTTTGTCCAAAACATATTGTAAATCCCATATATGACATCATATATAAGCATATCAAAGCTTAGCGTATATACTCATATGCGTACTCGAAGGTTATATACCAAACTTTCTTATAAATCATTTACAATTAGGGGTTTTTGTCTAAAATCGTTATTGATGTCATATATGATGCAAATCTATCAAAGTTATCCAAAGAAATTGACCCAAACCCCATGCATATGTAACTTTGAGTAGAAAACCTAGGTTTTGCTTGATTTGGGGTAAATATGTTATAATCACTTGAAAAGAAGTTTAAATACTATTGTTCCCACCTTAGGAGGGTCAATCCCTCAAAGTATTGCAGAAGAATTGAGCCGGAGAAGCACGGATGCGGAAACCCCCAATTTCTGTTCAAAACCCTAGCCATGGCTACCAAAGGAGGATGAAGAAGATGGAGATGGTGATAAAGATGATGATGATGATGATGGGGTTGGTTAGGTATGGAATAGGAATCCTTGAATAATACCTTTTAACCCCCTCAAATAGCTCCCCACTCTCTCTCTAAGAACTCTCAAAGTTGGGTGATGAAATGAGAAGGAAGGAGAAGAAGAAATATATAAAAAAATATCGCCAGCACGATGTAGCCGACTCCTTATTGTTCATAGAGTCAACTCCATGAGGTATCCGGCTCTCCTCACGTTCATGTAGCCGACTCCCTAGGCCTAAAGGTGCCCCTTTCAGCTTTTGGTCAATAGCTCGACTTCGCACCCACTTTTGGGCATCAAGGAGTTGGAATTGGGTCTCGGCCAAAACATGAAAGTTGTAGAGGGGATTGAGATCGAGACGTGGCCAAAAATGGGGACTCATTTGGAGTTCGGATGAAGAAGATACGGTCTTCCAAAGTTGATCCGAAACAAGGAAATTGCGTAAGACCAAACTTATGATTTTCGAGCCGATTTTCGTCGGAGCAACCCGGAATGACCTATGGTAATTATCACACACTTAAATATATTAATATGACTTGTTGGAAGTTTCCAAACCATGCCAACCTTTACAGAACCCAATTTGGCCATCCGGAGCCCGATTTTGCCTTATACGCGATGCGGGTCGTGATTTTGCAAGAGATGTTTAAACAGGATGTTACAATATATATATATATATCTTCCCTCCTCTCTCAATATCTCTCTCAAATTTCTCATCCTTAACCACCATCTCCTCCGACATCTCCTTCTTCTCACATCCGCAACATCACTGTTAAGCATGATATTCATTGCAGTTCCTTCTCCTAACAGCTTAAGCTTTTGGGAAAGATGGTTCCTAACATGGTATCAGAGCTTGGTTTCTAGGAGGTCCAAGGTTCAAGCCTTGGAAACTCCATCCCCCATATGTTAATCTTGAATATGTCTGTTCTGCGTAATCCGGTTCCCGTCTGCTCGGGAGGGTGTTAGCTTAAGCTTTTGGGAGTAGCTTCAACAACACGAATTCATATGTGGGTATTTGGTACAAGAAAGCACCCACGGCTCTCCATGTACAACTATGGGGTCGCACTTGAAGGAGAGTGTTAAGCATGATATTCATTGCAGTTTCTTCTACTAACAGCTTAAGCTTTTGGGAGAGAACAGAGAGGACTTCGAATTGGGCTTCTTTAGCTTCAACAACAAGAATTCATATGTGGGTATTTGGTACAAGAAAGTACCCACGAAAACATATGTTTGGGTTGCAAATAAAGACACCCTTTACACATTCCTCCGTTTCTTCACATAAATCACTATGTTCCCAATTCTTTCCATAGCCATTAACACCATCACTGCAACACAACCCTTTAGCTCCGGCCAAACACTTGTCTCTGTCGGCGAGGACTTTGAATTGGGCTTCTTTAGCTTCGACAACACAAATTGGTATGTGGGTATTTGGTACAAGAAAGTACCTACAAAAACATATGTTTAGGTTGCAAACCGAGACACCCCTCTCACAAACTCACGAAGCCTCTTAAAGATCCAAGAAAATGGCTATTTAGTTCTTGATGACAATTCATCAAACACCATATGGGCAACTAATCATTCAACAAAATCCAACACATTTTCACAATTACTCGACTCGACTTTAATGATCTTGATCCTCAAAATATTCTCTGGCAAAGCTTCGATTATCACACAAACATGTTGTTACCAGGTATGAAGCTCGAATGGGATAGAAAAACATGGATGAATTGGTACTTAAGGTCATGGAAAAGGGAAGATGATCCATTTTCAGGGAATTATTCATCACTCCTCTATTTCTTCACCACTGCAACCTTTGAATATGATGAAGAGGGAAAATATTATGAACAAAAGGAAAGCAGAGAGATAGGTTTTTTATGTGAACTGCGATCGTATTTCTATCCAATAAGATGAATCCGTAACCCTTGACGTTGAAAACATAAGAACCTTGGAACCACGCGAATATGATTGAAGTGAACCTCGACCCAATCCCCTCAAATGAGAATGAACCTTGGTATAGTCGAAGTAAAAAATCAATCAATGGATTAATTAATTGATAAGTCGAAGAACGACAAGAACCCTAATTCTAGCCGTTTGAGATGTTCTTAGAACACAAGAGGTGAAAACACTCAATTTCGAATTAATCAAAGGCTGCTCAAACAATAGAGTTATCTCCTTTAAATATGAGTAAAAATAACAACCCTAAAAATCCTAACCCAAGCCCAATTTCAAAAATAAAACAGAAACAACTAATGCTCTAAAATAAGCCCAAAACACTCATTGTAGGCCCATAAATCTAAATAACAATTATCCACAATCCTTGGGCTTTAATCAATGCAAATAAATAAAATAATAAAACACCATAAAACTGCACTATTCTTAGCTAAGCATTAGTCTCCATTCTCGTTCTTCATCTCGTTGAATGCTTCTCCAAGCGCCAGTTTTATTCATCAAATCTTGCACTATGGCCATAAGTGCTTCCTTGATCTTCTTGGTTCTAGCTCGGTTGATTGGACCACTTGGAAACCCGGATGGGATCTGCATAGTCTTTACTCCATGATCCAGCTCCAGTGCTATCCTTGGACACATCAGTTTTTCTCTAAAAAAGAAATATAAATTAATTTTGTAGAGAAATGGAATTGAAGTTTCCCATTATTTCTAGGAAGACAAACTTGTTGGATTGTCGATTTATAGGGAGAAAGGAATGAAATTTACGGTCTATTTGGATCGAGGGAATGAGAAGGAAAGGAAAAGAGAAGAAATGATTGTATTTCACTCATTTAGATAGATTTATGACAGGGAATGGGAGATAATGCTAATCCCCTCTATTTTTTAATTTTGTTTCCTTTTAATATTGGGAGGATTGTGAGGGAAATGAAAATTTTTTAGGGGCTTTTAGTTTTTAATCCTGGGAATTTAAATTGTTTAGCTTTTAACCCACACCATATGGAAAATTAGTCATTGGCCCAAAAAAGTGGATAATTACTAAATATATATTTTATAAATTTTTATTGTGTTTTTTTTTGTTTGTTTTCTTTTATGTTTTTCCTACCTTATCCTTTTTTAATTGTTCAAACTAAAATTTGTAATTCACTTAAAATTATATTTAGTTGTTGCTAAAATGTATATAAATTACAAGTGATAACTTTTGGTAATTGTTAATTACCTTAGGATAAATATATACTAAAAAAATTTAGAAGTTAACTTGCAATAAATAGAAAATATCAAACATTGAATGTGTGGTATCTACAAGATATATTAGACATAAATATTACACCCAAGCAAAACTAACAATATGATTATAGTAAAAAAGAGATTAAACAAGTAAAAATATAAACATAGTCATATTAAAATATCAAACATTAAAATTTGAGGCATCTAGGGGTCATATTACTAGTAAGTATTACATATAAAAAAAAAGAATTGCACAAGTAAAATTAAAAACATAGTCATAATAAAAAAATTACCCAAGTAAAATTAAAATGACATTATACAAGTCAAACTAAAAATACAGTCATATTAGAAAAGACATTATACAAGTAAAATTAAAAACACTGTCGTATTAAAATCATTAAGATCAAGAATGTTAAATATATAGAAATGTAAAGAGAGGGTTTCAAAAGAGTAAAATAAAGAATTTACTAATCTTATAATGAACATTCTAACAAATTATTATTCGTGCACCAAATAAAAGAGTATTGGTGGTTTCTTGGATTGTATATTGGATTATCGTAACAACATATAAATCTACATTAGACATTTTGTAGATCTCATATTTTGCCATTGACACTAGACTTTCAAGTTGATGATTAATACCATAAATATGTGTTTTTATTCTGCTACAATTCTCTTCCTAATGGACGGTATTCGTCACCAGAATTAAGGGACAATCTTTAAAACCTCCATAAATAGATGGATAACAATTTGTAGAGAGATATTTAGCATTTAGTTCATTTGTATTATTGATATTTAACTAATTTAAAAGAGAATCTTAGTAGAGATATATATTATTAATTGTGTTAGAGTTAAAGATAAACACTATTAGAGATGATAAATGTTTATTATTTATTGTATTATTCAATAAAGATAATTTCGTTAGATTAGTCTTAGAAAAACTAGAATATTATAAAAGAGAAAATTATTTTCGAATTTGGGCTGAATCCTAAAAGTTGTTGTATTATCCAATTTATTAAATGTGATGGGTTTAAGTAAAGGAATCCTTGGAATCTTGGGCCAAATACTAAATTGCTAAACTTTTTAATGAATTTTTCATGTTATTTCAAATTCAACCCTAATTTGTTAACAATTTATTAAATCACGTTCCTTTCATTTCTTTTCTTCTTTCTATTTAAATAAGATTTACTTTCATTATATTTTTTTTCCATCCTTACTTATTCAAACAACAATAAAATTAAACATATTCCTTTCCATTATATTCCATTCATTCCTCTCTTAATTAATTATTTCTTTTCCATCCCTCTCCTTCAATCTAAGCGGTGTGCTAGGGTTATAGTTAATAACAACTTTAATGAAGAAAATGAGGGTATTTTAGTCCATTTGATACAAAAATTAATTGTTTTAGCATTACGTCAAATTGTAGGGGTAACTCAAAGGATTAACAAAATACGAGAGTAAGTTTAGTTATTTATTAATAATATGGAGTAACTCAAACAAGCCCTAAATTTATTTATTCTTGAAAAGTCAAAAAAAAAAATAAAGAAAATAAGAAGTCTTAGAAAGTGCACCAAGCTTTACAAGAAAAGCTGGCTACTCCCCTGAAAGTGAAACCCTGCCTTTTCAGACTCAATTTCACCCAATGAGAATTGCTCCATTCCATAACAACACTCACAGTATAGAGCTAAAGTTGCCTATGGCACTTGTCTACTTAGTCTGAATAACCAATTCTTCTTATTTTATGTTGTTCTTCCTTATCAAAAAAAATAAAGAAGTAATTTGGTGAACTAAAATGGTGTCCTTACCTCTCTGTTACAGAGCACTGCATGAGGAGGAACCCAAGACAAAAGGCATGACCCGGATGCAATTTTTCCTGGCCTTCCTCGCCGCAAGCTTTGCATATTACACATTTCCTGGCTATCTTTTCCCAACTCTGACATTCTTTTCGTGGGTATGTTGGGTGTGGCCTCACAGTATCACCGCTCAGCAAATTGGTTCCGGTTACCATGGGCTTGGGGTGGGTGCCTTTACCCTCGATTGGGCTGGAATTTCGGCCTACCACGGAAGCCCATTGGTGACACCCTGGTCTTCCATTCTCAATGTTGGGATCGGTTTTATCATGTTTATCTACATAATCGTTCCTCTTTGTTACTGGAAATACAACACTTTTGATGCAAGAAAATTCCCCATATTCTCCAACCAGCTCTTCACTACTACCGGGCAGAAATATGACACAACCAAGATCCTGAGCCCACAGTTTGATCTTAACACCACTGCTTATGACAGTTATGGCAAGCTCTATCTTAGCCCTCTCTTTGCACTTTCCATCGGATCAGGATTCGCAAGATTTACAGCAACCCTGGTGCATGTGACACTCTTTCATGGCAGGTAGAATGCTTATGAAGTTGCATATAATTTTTTCTTAAAGATAGATATAGAGAGAGGGAGGCAAAGGTAAAACAATGAGATATTGACAAATATGTCTATTGTTCACTAACTTGCGGTGCTACCATATTGACAAAATCATGATGGTTCCTCTGTTAATTAAATAGGGATATTTGGAAGCAAAGCAGAGCTGCAGTAAAGAATGTGAAATTGGACGTCCATGCAAAATTGATGAGAAGTTACAAGGAAGTGCCTCAATGGTGGTTCCACATGTTATTGCTTGGGAGCATTGCCCTATCCCTTTTATTGTCTTTTGTGTGGAAGGAAGATGTACAGCTGCAATGGTGGGGGATGCTCTTTGCATTTAGTTTAGCTTGGCTTCTTACCCTCCCCATCGGAATCATTTCGGCAACTACCAACCAGGTACTTATTTATACACGAAATCCTATATTCTGAAGTAAGCTAATTTTAGTTGGCTGTTTATATCCTGATAATGTTTGATGATATTTCTTGTGACTACTACTGTGCAGCAACCCGGATATGACATAGTTGCGCAGTTCATAATTGGTTATGTCCTACCCGGAAAACCCATAGCAAACTTGCTTTTCAAGATCTATGGGCGCATGAGTACCATTCAAGCTCTCTCTTTCTTATCTGACCTTAAACTTGGCCACTACATGAAAATTCCACCTCGTTGCATGTTCAAAGCTCAGGTTTTTTGTGCTGCTCAAACCTTTCAACATACATATAAATCCTTGGACTAATGACTAGTTAATATTTAATAAACCTTTTTCTTTCTTTACCCAGCTGGTGGGAACTCTAGTTTCTGGAACAGTCAGCCTTGCAGTTTCGTGGTGGATGTTGGAGAGCATTGATAACCTGTGTGATGTGGAAGACCTACATCCAGAGAGCCCATGGACATGCCCTAAATTCCGAGTCACCTTTGATGCATCTGTCATATGGGGCCTAATTGGACCAGAGCGACTATTTGGACCTGGAGGGTTGTATAGGAACTTGGTCTGGTTATTCCTCATTGGAGCTGTCTTGCCCGTACCTGTTTGGGTACTTAGCAAAATGTACCCAGAAAAGAAGTGGATCCCCTTGATTAACATACCCGTAATTTCCTATGGCTTTGCTGGAATGCCGCCGGCAACACCCACCAATGTAGCTAGCTGGCTTATCACGGGAACCGTCTTCAACTATTTTATATTCAAGTACAGGAAAGGATGGTGGCAAAAATATAACTATGTTCTGTCTGCAGCTCTCAATGCTGGAACGGCTTTCATGGGGGTTCTACTGTTTTTTGCGTTGCAGAACGAGGATGTATTTATCAAATGGTGGGGATCAGAGCCTGACCACTGTCGTTTGGCATCTTGTCCTACAGAACCTGGCATTGCAGTTAAAGGATGTCCAGTTTTCACATAACCCACATATATAGGCATTGATGTATAAAAGGGATGGCAGTGGATATTTGAACTACGAGGCTTCGTTCGATAACAACATAAAAAAAGAATATAAAAACACTTGATTTTGTAAGAAATTGAAAAATAAACTAAGGCATGTTGTAAGATACTCTCCATTTCATACTTATTTTATGAGTTGTTCATAATTTTTTGTAGAAAAGTTTTCTTCCTCAACCACCAAGCAAAATTTATCCATGAAAAAAGCCCCAAAGTAAGAAGATATCTCTACCACGTGTCTCTAACTTATTTTCCAAACTCTCAAAAAAATCAATTATTTTTATTTTCCTTTTTCATACTGTTATCAAATGGACACTCAAAGGCAAGTTAGAAAATGTTGCATAGAAGGACATGCATGGAGAAAAATGTTGGGTTTTAGCGGCTTAGTTAAGGAGTAGATTGCTATAATTTTGAATAACCAATTGCTTTGCAGTGTTGTAAATGTTAAGATGAAACTACTCATTGGCAGTACTGAAGAGGCCGGAGGGGTTTTGTTTTGTGTCTGGCAGTGGATTTCTCTTGCTAATGCAATATATGGCTGTGGCTGTTGCTGTTGGTAATAATTCTTCTCTTTTTTTATGGGATTTCTCTTGCTAATGCAATATATGGCTGTGGTTCTGGCTGTTGGTAATATACACACACATAATAATTATTATGTGTGTGTATATATATATTTGATCCCTAAAGATTTTGATTTTCCTCAAAGAAAAATATTTGCTAGGATCAAAGAGTTGTTATTATTATTATTATTATTAGTAGTAGTAGTAGTAGTAGCAGCAGCAGCAGCAGCAGCAGTATTTTTTTTTTCCGTTTTCTCACACTGTACACTTGGAACTTGTGCAATATCACTTTTCAAGTAAGATTTATTACAATATTTACTTATATTCTAGTTCAGTATAAGAATTGCCTCCTTAGCTATTCACTCCCATATTTTAAATATTTAAATCAAATTCTCAAATTAACTAAATTGGAGAAAACACAAGTTGAGAATAAAACTAATATTCCCCTCACAAGTTATAAGGTATTTATGATTTTCACTTGTCATCATATTACTAATCACAAATTTAGTCTCAACTACGAACGAGACGAATATATCTTATATTTATTATAGTCATGGTGGTTACAAAATTTAAAGATGTTATAATTTGGGACAAAATTCAAATAGTAGATTGTACTGATTATGAACCATTAATCACCAAATAAGTCAACAAACAAAAACATATTATTTACTTTTATCTGACCTTTCTTGCTAATTTAAATTTTGTCTATTGGACATTTATATTTCCAACCATCCTTTGGTCCCACCTTAACGGAGATATTTATTTCTCTTATAAAAATATATATAAGTATCCTACTATACCCCACTTTGAATTTCTAAGATATAGAAATTGTTAAATGCATAGCATATACAAATAGCACTAAATTATCATATGAATGATAGAGATAATTATCTCCCTAGTTCTACCGGCGAAAGAAACATTATATTCAGTTTTCCCTTTGAACCTAGATCTTGAGATCTCCTGTCACTTGAAATGGTGTGATCAAAGTAAAATATTTTTTAGGGTTATAATCCCATTCCCCTTTGAATCAAATGATTCAATTCCACGGATAAATCTTTTACCTTTTCTTAGGTTCTTATCACAACCACATTATTATATGTAGATATATATATATTTAGGCCTCGTTTGATTCAGGTATTAGGATCAGTGGGATTAATAATACCAGTATTAATAGTACTGGACTATTAATCATGGTATTAATTTAATACCAATACCCTGTTTGATTCATGTAGTATTAATACTGGAATATCTCATGTTAATATTAATACCATGTTTGGTTCTGTAACTTGTATACGGAATTATATTTTGGACTAACAATTTTTTTAAAAAAAAAAAATTTGTTTAAAAAAAATTTTTTTTTTTAAAAACAATTTTTACAAAAAAAAAAATTTTAAAAAAATTGTAATTTGAAAAAAAAATTAATTTTTTTTTAAATAATAATAATATAGTAGTAGTAGTGGCATTTTTGAAAATATATGGTTCATTTTTATTAATCCTGGATAAACAATACCACCTCCCCCCTGGTATTAAATTATAGCACAAAGAGTGGTATTAAGTTAGTACCGGTATTAGTAATCCCATCACATTTATGCGAATCAAACAAGGTATTATAAAAAAAGTGGTATTAATAATCCCATCCCACTTTTTAATACCCGAATCAAACGAGGCCTTAATTCTTAAATATTTTGATTTTCCTCAAAGAAAATTATATGCTAGGAGCAAAGAGTTGTTGTTATTCCCTTTTTTCTCACACAAACACCTGGAACTTGTGTAATATCACACTTTTCAAGAAAGATGTATTTCAATACTTACTCATATTCCAGTTGGGTATATGAATTACCTCATTTGCTATTCACCCCAACGTTTCAAATATTTAAGTCAAATTCCAAAATTAACTTAATTGGAGAAAACTCAAAGAGGAGGAGTAGTAGTAGTAGTAGTATAAAAAAAATCCATTGTAGTAGTAAAAAAAATCCGTTGTAGTAGTAGTAGTAGTAAAAAAAATCCGTTTTCTCACACATTCACTTGGAACTTATGCGAAATCACACTTTTCAAGCAAGATTTATTACAAGACTTACTTTTATTCCAGTTCAGTATAAGATTTACCTCCTTGGCTATTCATTCCCATATTTTAAATATTTAAATCAAATTCTCAAATTAATTTAATTGGAGAAAACACAGGTTGAGAATATAACAAATATTCGACCCACAAGTTATAAGGTGATTATGATTTTCACATGTCACCATATTACTAATCACAAATTTAGTCTCAACTAAAAAGGAGACGTATATATCTTATATTTATTAAACTTATGGTGGTTACAAAATTTAAAGAGGTTATAATCTAGGACAAAATTTAAATAGTAGATTGTACTGATTTTGAACATACTATCAGAGCCAGACCTGAGGTGAGCCGGAACAGGCGCTTGCCTCAGGCCCCAAATTTTGTAGGGGGGCCATAATTTTTTAAAATTTAAGGTTAGGTTTGTAAAGTTTTAAAATCTTGAAGGTAAAATTGTAATTATGTTTATAAGTTTATTCAAAATTAAAGATAAAGGTAAAAGGTTGACCAAAAAAGAAAAAACATAAACTAAAGCACTACGCCGCATCTTTCTCTTCAGATTCTTTGCATAAACCAAAGGAGGAAGAAAAATGGGTGAGCTTTTCATAGTTCATTGGAGAAGGAGATAGCCCATTATCATCAAAGGAGTACAGAGAAGATTATTGGAAGTGAATCCAATAGCATTCTACACACCATGTGGTTGCCATAGCCTTAATGTTGCATTGCGTGACATGGCAAATTGTTGTTCTAAAGTTGTCATTTTTTTCTTTGAATTTGAATGCTTAGAAAAAAAAAGACCTAAAAATTTAAAAACGGAGGGCCCCATTCATAAATTTCGCTTCAGGCCCCGAATTCTCAGGTCCGGCCCTGCATACTATTAATCACCAATAATTTGACAAACAAAAACATAATATTAACTTTTATCAAACTTTTCTTGCTGATATAAATTTTGTTTATTGGACTTTTATATTTCCAACCAGGTCTAGGTCCCATTTCAACGGAGATATTTATTTCTTTTATATAAATATATAATTGTATATATACTGCTATACCCGACTTTGAATTTCTAAGATATATAAGTCACTAAATGCGTACGTATCATATCCTTTTAACAATGCAAACAACATTGAATTATCATAGGAATGGGTAGATATAATTATCTCCCTAGTGCTATTGGCGAAAAGACACATTATGTCACTAAACTTATCCCTTGCTTAACCGAAAATAGAAAACAATTGCTTATGGTATTATGTCTTATATAGAAAAGACCTACTATTTTTTTTGGAATATCCTCTTTATGTTGGCAATGTCACTAATCTTATCCCTTGTTTAACTCAAGTCAATAATTGTGCATGAAGATCTAATAATAATTATTGTTTCGACGATTTCCAAAACTCAAATAATTATTTAAGTATATGTACAAAATTAATTTACCTATGTCAATTTGTCCTTTGAATCAAATGATTATAGTTCCGCGAACATTTCATTTACCTTTTCTTAGGTTCTAATCACAACCACATTGTTACATTTATATATATATATATATAGAGAGTTAGGCTATAAAGAGGGATTCCCTCACTTTAATAAAAGGAAGGGATGATGATATGGAGGGGCAATTGGATGAATTTTTTCATAAGATTTTGTAGAGATGATCTATATTATGAGTAGATCACTTCCACCAAATTTCAAAAAAAAATTCAACCTAAAAGTGGGTGAGATGATCATCAAAAATTTTAACGGCCGAAAATGTACATATATATCAATTTTTCAAAACACCCACTTCTAGGTTGAATTTTTTTTTTAAAAAAATTTGGTGGAGGTGATCTACTCATAATATAGATCATCTCTACAAAATCTTATGAAAAAATTCATCCAATTGCCCCTCCATATGATCATCCCTTATTTTTATTAAAGTGAGGGAATCCCTCTTTATATCCTAGCTATATATATATATATATATAAATATTTGATCCTTAAAGATTTAGATTTTCCTCAAAGAAAATTATATGGTAAGATCAAAGAGGAGTTGTTGGTGTTGTTATTGTTCTTATTATTGTTATTATTATCCCATTTTTTGACGTGTACACCTAGAACTTGTGTAATAGTACACATTTACAGAAAGGTGTATTTCAATTCTTACTCATATTCCATTTCTTTATATGAATTACCTCCTTGGCTATTCATGCACCCCCACATCTCAAATATTTATAAATCTCATGTTTGCATATTTGAAATTTAAATATTTGCAAAATTAAGCAAGTGCTTAGCTTGATGGAAAAGGTGCCCTTTTGGACCTGAAATTACCTGGGTCCGAGATTTATTTTTGTTATTTTTAAAGGGTAATTAACGATAATATTAACATTTCACAAGTACTATAACACTCTAAAATTATTTTAAGGGACAAAAAAATAAAATTGAAGATATTTAGGCATTCCGTTAGAATTTTTTTAATTCTTTTTACCAATTTTAAAAAATTCCGATTGCGCTCAATTCTGGTCCAGGCCAGTACTCTAGCTAGCTTCGCTCCTGGCTGGATTGGATCAAAATTCACAAGACAAAGCATAAGCCTACTAATTTTGTTGAAACTAATTTTTTTATATATATATAAAATCATAAAATTTATAAAGTTACAAAAAAATAATGAATTATCCCTAAATGATGAAAACTAAAGTATTTAAAAATATGAAATTTAGTAATATAAATAAGAGAAGTTTTGTATTGACTTTAAACTAGAAAGAATTATTTTTTTGAATAAAAGCAAAAATTAATGAATTAAAATTATTATGGATAGACAATTAGAGTAAAAAAATTATTATATACAAGCCACTATTAGTATTAATAACAATTATTATTGAAATTTTTGTATTTAATATAATTGAGTCAATCAAATTGACATGATTGGATATTGTTTCCATAGCAAGAGTATTGAAACCACCAAAATACTCTAATTTAGTATTACTAATAATAAAAAATAATGAATATCTCATCATTGGAATGAAATAACCATTTATATTCTCAATTACCGCCATTCAAATGAGACGTAGGAGTTAATGATGTGTTTTGTTATATTTAATTATGGTGTGATCTATAACATTTTATACGTGTTATATATATATATATATATATATATTTATTTATTTATTTATTCCGTGATCTGTTTATCGTGTGATGTGTTATAATTTATCATGTGATTTGTTATATGGTGAAAATGCCGAACAAAGTTTAGACTCATCGGTGGTGGAAGTTCGGTTAGAATCGCAAATTCGACAACGCAGAAAGTCTAAAATGTTTAAACTAGATACATGGGATGCTAGTGTAGTAGAAAAGGGGATGGGTTTTTCCTCTTCAAGCCTAAGTTCAAATAGCGAAAATGCCATTTTTCTTCCCCTCCCTCCCATGACTATGTATGATATCTAATCTAATCTAATATATATATATATATATATAATGGGAGGAGTGAGAAGGATTTGTTGTGAAACTATCACACGGAAGTCATTAATGCAAGAATTAATTAACTACATTGTTAATCTCTTTTTTTTCTTTTCTAAACAAACTTTGTTAATCTCCTCGATTATTAATAAAGATAAATATTTTCTCTTTTAATTAATCTTAACTTACATACCTCAAGAATTTATAAATTGGTGTTTGTCTTTTATACTTTGATTATGACTTATTTTTACTATTATATTATAGATTAATTTGAATTTCTTTTGGACTTTATAAATAAAATGGTATAAATTTTTTAATTCATTTATAGAATTTTAGTTGACAGTGTTGATTTTTTTTTTTTTTTGGTGTAATAATTTTTGATACATACACAATCTTTATAAAACCGCCCACATGTTACAAGAGTTATAATCTAGTATATCTTTATAACGGGTTATAATCTAGTATATCATTATAACGCTACATAGAAAAACAAATGTTGGAACGAGGTATCTTGTAATTTAGCCCCATCATAATTAAGGGCCGGTCGGATAGCGGTACCAATATTCATTTTCTCAATAAAAAGGAGTTTTTTGTTTTAACTATGCTTGTTTCTGAACTTAATTAGTAAAATAGGAGAGTTTTGAACTTATTTGTGAAAATGGGGTTGTTTTAAAATCGTTATTGAAATTGGCATTTTTTGCGTAAAAAATGCTAGTGCATGTGGCGTTTTTAAGATGGAGAAAATTTGGGTAAATAAAAAACGTTTAAATGAGTTGCGTTTTTTGTCCTAAAATCGCCATACAATATGGTGTTTTTTTCTGCTAAAATCGCCATACATTATGGCGTTTTTAAAGTTTAAATATTTTTTCCATCTTCCCAAACGAGATAAGTGTTGGTTGAGTGTTGGCTTCACGTGATTTAGATAATTCAAAACTATTGTTTTGGAATAAATCACGATATTTTAAAATTTATCCGCTCAACAGGTTGGGACCCAATATTCAAAATAACGCGGTATTTAGTATTTTCATTTTTCATATGCTCTTGTTGTTTATCAAATATTTCTCCTACAAAAGATGAATTTGTTTTATTTAAATTTAAACCTTTAATTAAAACACTATAATATAAATATTTGATTATTAATTTGAGATAAAACAATTTTATTTTAAATAATACAATAAAAATACTTTTAATTTGATAATAATTAATTATAAAATTTCGAGCTATTCAAGGTTATAGAAAGATCTTAAATGTATATGTCTGATGAAAATATTTTTTCTGGTATCATTGTAGCTATCCTATTTGTTTATCTAATCCTATCATTCTAGTTATCCTATTTGTTTATCTAATCCTATCTATATGCTTATGTTGCTGTGAAGATTAAATTGTTTTATCTCAAATTAATAATCAAATATTTATATTATAGTGTTCTAATTAAAGGTTTAAATTTAAATAAAACAAATTCACCTTTTGTAGGAGAAATATTTGATAAACAACAAGAGCATATAAAAATGACAATATTAAATACTGCATTATTTTGAGTATGTGGGATTCTTAAAATCCCAACCTTTTTAGCGGATAGATTTTAAAATATCTTGATTTATCCCAAAACAACGGTTCTGAATTATCTAAATCACGTGAAGCCGACACTCAACCAACACTTGGAAAAATATTTAATCTTTAAAAACGCGATAATGTACGGCGATTTTAGCAGAAGAAACGCTATATTGTATGGCGATTTTAAGACAAAAAACACCGCTCATTTAAGCATTTTTTACTTGTCCAAATTTTCTCCATCTTAAAAACGCCACATTCACTAGCGTTTTTTACGCAAAAAACGCCAATTGCAAATAGCGATTTTAAAACCACTCTATTTTCACAAATAAGTTCAAAACTTCCCTATTTTAATAATTAAGTTCTGAAAAAAGCATAGTTAACAAAAAAAAAAAAAAAAAAAAAAAAAAAAAAAAAAACTCAATAAAAAGCCTTCAAGAGGGTAGACGGTACTATGGTAGGCCTACTGTCACCAGATGTAATTAATTATTTAATTGCTTCCTTTGCTATCAAGTCCAATGAAATCGTTCAGTGTCGTAAAGTCTTAAAGTCTAAAATTAATCATCGTACATTGTTTTTCTGCTTTTATAAAAAAAAATATTTTATTTTTATTTTTTTGCTAATCATAAAACTGTACAATCTTAAATAGAATTTTGACTGCTATAGACTGGTGTAACTTTTGAATTGGAGGAAGATTTAATTTATGTTAATCCACGAGTATTAATTTGACAGACTACTTTATGAATATTCACCTTTATGGGACTGTTAGATACATACGCAATTAAATAATATTGGGCATGTGCCAATAGCTTTGTAGCATGGTAATAGGCTGACAGCTAATGTGGCTAACAATATTTATTGAAAGGAGGGGAGTTATTAGTTTGATTTCCTATTGTTGTAATTTAGGAAAAAAATAAAATATATCCACCACAACAAACCACAACAACAACAACAACAACAACTAAGGAAACAAAATTTTATACCATACATGTCTTATTATATGTTTGTGTTTTCTCATATTTATATGAATGAGTCGAACTCTTGACTTTATAATGAGGGTGGAGGTCGGCTATTGCAACAAACCCCAACATTTACATGTTTATCGTGGGACAATATTAAACCAACCCCTCTCCTCTCTCATATTTATACTTAATGTTCCCAAGTGTTGATTTTAATTTTCCTATGTAGCTACTACAACATGTGATAACATTTCTTGACGCTTAGTTGTGCAACGTGGTAACATTTCTAGACACTAAAATGTATGTATCAATTGATCCCTTGCTTACTTTGTGTGGGATACACATTTAAAAAGTTCTTTTTTCTTTGTTTAATTTTTTTCTAAATTTTTGGTCCAGGTGCATGTCAGATTAAAAGTTTTAGCTTGACTTTTAAACTTTTGGAAAAACTATTAGTTTCAACATAATCAGTAGTAAAAAATAAAACTCCTAATCTATACAAATGTGGTAAATTGATAATGCTCTAAAGAGTATAAATGATTTAAAAAAAAAAAACTCTTAATTTAAAATAAAGACAGTAGTAATCGGCGGTGTCAAGTTTATCTCCTTAAAGGTATCTTGCAAATATTTCCCTTTATTCTCTAATATTAAGCAAATTCCTTACAATACACCATATTCGGCTGTGTTTCGACGATAAATCTCATGTTTGTATATTTGAAATTCAAATCTTTGCAAAATTGAGCAAGTGCTTAGCTTGATGGAAAAGGCGCCCTTTTGGACCTGAAGTTACCCGGGTTCGAGAATTTTTTTTTTTTTATTTTAAAGGGTAATTAACGATACGATTAGCATTTCACAAGTACTATAACACTACAAAATTATTTTAAGTGACAAAAAATAAAATTGAAGATATTTAGGCATTCCTTTAGAATATTTTTTTATCTTTTTACCAATTTTAAAAAATTCAGATTGCGCTTAATTCTGGTCCAGGCCAGTACTCTAGCTTCGCTCCTGGCTGGATTGGATCAAAATTCACAAGACAAAGCAAAAGGCTACTAATTTTGTTGAAACTAATTTTTATTTTATTTTATTTTATATAAAATCATAAAATTTATAAAGTTACAAAAAAATAATGAATTATCCCTAAATGATGAAAACCAAAGTATTTAAAAATATGAATTTTAGTAATATAAATAAGAGAAGTTTTCTATTGACTTTAAACTAGAAAGAAATTTTTTTTTTAATAAAAGCAAAAATTAATGAATTAAAATATATTTAAATTATTATGGATAGACTATTAGAGTAAAAAAAATATTATATACAAGACTATATAATTAGTATTAATAACAATTATTATTGAAACTTTTGTATTTATTATAATTGAGTCAATCAAATTGACATGAGTGGATATTGTTTCCATAGCAAGAGTATTGAAACTACCAAAATACTCTAACTTAGTTTTACTAATAATAAAAAATATGGTGAAAATGCCGAACAAAGTTTAGACTCATCGGTGGCAGAAGTTTGGTTAGAATCGCAAATTCGACAAAGCAGAAAATCTAAAATGTTTAAACCAGATACATGGGCTGCTAGTGTAGTAGAAAAGGGATATTGGGTTTTTCCTCTTCAAGCCTAAGTTCAAGTAGCGAAAATGTCATTTTTCTTCCCCTCCCTCCCATGACTATGTATGATATCTAATCTAATCTAATATTATTATATATATATATATATATATATAATGGGAGGAGTGTGAAGGATTTGTTGTGGAACTACCACATGGCAGTCATTAATGCAAGAATTAATTAACTACATTGTTAATCTTTTTTTTTTTTTCTTTTTCTCTTTGTTTTTTCTTTTCTAAACAAACTTTGTTAATCTCCTCGATTATTAATAAAGATAAATATTTTCTCTTTTAATTAATCTTAACTTACATATCTTAAGAATTTATAAATTGGTGTTTGTCTTTTATACTTTGATTATAACTTATTTTTACTATTATATTATAGATCAATTTGAATTTTTTTTGACTTTATAAATAAAATGGTATAAATTTTTTTATTCCTTTATAAAATTTTAGTTGACATTTTCTTTTTGTAATAATTTTTGATATGTACACAACTTTTATAAAACTATCCACACGTTACACGAGTTATAATCTAATATATCTGTATAACGCTACATAAAAAAACAAATGTTGGAACGAGGTATCTTGTAATTTAGCCCCATAATAATTAAGGGCCGGTCGGATAGCCGTACCAATATTCATTTTCTCAATAAAAAGCCTTCAAGAGGGTAGATGGTACTATTGTCACCAGATGCAATTAATTATTTAATTGCTTCCTTTTCTATCAAAGTCCAATGAAATCGTTCAGTGTTGTAAAGTCTAAAATTAATCATCGGGCCTCGTTTTTCTACTTTTATAAAAAAATAAAATTTTATTTTTATTTTTTTGCTAATCATAAAACCGTACAATCTTAAATAGAATTTTGACTGCCATAGACTGGTGTAACTTTTAAATAGACTTATCTCTCACTTCTACCGACTTGATATGTTGTAATTATATAATATTATAAATATATTTATAGAAAAAAATATTATATTTAGACCGGTTAGGGTTGATCTACAAATTTTTGAAATAAGAAATAAACTTTAATTGATTTAAGTCCATATAGATAAAAGCTGAAAAAAATATTTTTGGTACATTTTATGTTATAATTTTTAAAATTATTGAAACCTATTTTAGTAGTCGAAATTAATTCAAGGAAATATTTTTTACGACTGATATTTAATTCTTTTTTGGAAAATAACAAATAAAACTATTTCTAATTTACAATTGTTAATATTTAATATTCGTCTATAATTAATTGAAAATATATTAAAAAGCATTTGTGATTTATTAGTAGATTAGTTATTGATTGTGTCAAAAGGTATGGCGAAATGTAAAATATTGATAGTTAGCAAATACTAAGATCGAAAAAAAAATACCTAGTGCCTGAACAACTACCCAAAATATATACAGTAAGAAAATTGCATATGCAAAAATTTACTACAAAATAGCCAAAGACTAAATAAAAGATGGTTATCATTGGGATGACAACAAGTTGGACTTTGTTGAATTCATATAAATAAGCTATCATAGATAAAGATGGGAATAAGCTACAAAATAATCTAGTCATACAAAAAAAAATTAAAAATTATGTTGTCGAATCCCACTTAAACAAGTGTAATTCACGAAATTTCCATACATAATAAGATTCAAAACAAAAAGAAGGATCTTGCAAAGAAATTATATAGTTCTGACTCAATAATAATTGTTTATGGAAACACAATTTTGAACATGGTTTAAGGACGTAGTTTTCGGTTTTCTGTGCATTATTAGTTAATTTGTAAATTTAAGATAACTTCTAACCAATGTACATAGAAAACTAGCAACTACCAACACGTGAGCATCAACTTTTCAATCATTTGTTGGTAGTGGATAGAATATTATTATAAAAGAAATGTCTAATATTTCTTCTTATGGAAATACTATAAATTTTATAATAAGGCAAATGTCACCCACAACCTTTGAAAGTGGAAATTAAGTTAAAACGATGATAATTGAACTAAAATTTTTAGACAAAAGTTTACATTACACCTCACTTCGTCTTATATTGGGGGCTAATTAGTAAAAATGACTCTTAAAGTTTGACCCAAATCTCTCATTTGTTCCTAAAATTCAATTTTCGGTTGAAAAATCCTTAAAGTTTCTAATTTTTCCTCATTCGTCCAAAACTGGATACCTCGTTAAAAAGAAGAATGAAAAACGCGCGTGATTGCACCAGTCACTCTTTTATGGGACATTTTTGGATTCTTTAATCAAAATTATAAACTTTAAGGATATTTCAACCAAAATTAAAAACTTGAAGGATGTTTCAACCGAAATTAGAAACTTTAAGGATATTTTAACCGAAAATTGAACTTTAGAGATAAGCGAGAGATTTAGGTTAAACTTTAATTAGGAGTCATTTTTATTAATTATTTTATATCGCGTGAAATGGTAGACCAAAACCTAAATATATACAGTTATATTGCGTGAACGTTGCACGTTAGCTCACGTAGGTCACTCCCCATTATTATTTATCTTAGCCTAATCTTGGCCACACACTCCCTCCTTTTTTATCTTGGCACTACACAGAGATTCTCTCTCTCAAGGCTGGAATAATCGGACGGACTGTCTAATCTTGGCCATGCACCCTCCCTTATTTATCTTAGCGTAAATTTAAATCTAACACATAAAATGATTTTAATAACGATGTGAATTTATTTTGGCCGTACGTACTCCCCCTTATCTATCTTGGTCTAATCTAGGTGTATTTTTGAGTCTAATAAGTAGAGGCGACCCAACACTACTTGGGACTCTAGGCAAAATGTGTGAAGGAGAGCTTTTTATTTTTAAAAAAGTCAATGAATTAATACTATTTGTGATAAGTGACTTTTTGATTTAATAATCTATTTCGAATACTATATAAGATATAAAATAAAATTTACTTCTACCATAACTAACTAAGACGTCTTTGAAAAAAGAAATAATTAATAAAAAATATTATAAACATGTAAATTGTGCCCCCCCCCCGGGGGGAGGGGAGGATCAAGAGACCTTAGATAAGTCTAAATTGCCCATATAATTGGGCCGGCTATGCTAATAAGTACACCAATTATAATACGTTAAGGCGTTCGGCCCAAAATTAATTAATTTTAATTAGTCTATTCATAATTGATTCATTTTGGGCGTCTATTCATAATTAATTCATTTTGGGCTTATGGGCTTATGTTCATAATTAATACATTTTGGGCTGGATGTCTTAACTGATTGTAATCACCATAGCCTATTCGAAATTAATATATTTACTTCAAAACATTGTTATAATTACTATAATTTGTACATAAAATAAGTATCGAACTGCATTATATAGTAATGATTTCAATATGATTAGAATCTTAATGTATTTCAAGATTCATTTACTGCAATTATACAGAAATATTGGTACACGTTTATTTTTTTGTTGTAAAATCTATTACAATATATTATGTCTAGAAAATAAAATCAAGGATTTGAGAGAAGATGAAAAATAAATTATTAAAATGTGACTGATGAATTATAATATTCATCATTCAATCAAAGTAGTTGCTTCTTGCAAAGCCAGTCCTAACTATTTTGAGACACTGGACAAAATCTTAAAATGTGCCCTCTTATAAATAAATATATTAATTTTTTATATTAAAAAAGTAAATTACTTTTGTTTCAATGATAAGAGTTACATACCACCAAAAACACATTACAATTGGAAAGAACCCTTCAAAAACACTACAATTAAATATTTAATTCTCTCTTATTGTTTTGAAATTAATGTGTGAAAGAAAAAATATTAGCGCTCCTCTAATCCTCTCTTATAGCATGAGAATATTGAAATTGAGTTTCGGACGAAAGAATCAGAGAAGAATTATTAGAGTTTTGGAAACTTGAATCTTTTTTCTTAGAATTTTGCATTATAAATTATTTTTTTTTCTTTTTTAATATATACATATAAATAAAATATTGGTTCCCCTCTTAATTTGTAGGTCTGGGGCGATCGCCCTGCCAGCCCTGTCCCAAGACTAGCTCTGCTTCTCGAGATTTGCTTTAAATAGACTACATGACTTGTGCAAATTTGCATTATATATATAGAAACCAAATCCTGATCGTTTATATATATATACATATTTCTAAGAGATGTAAAAGAAAGATAATTTGTATTATTGAATTGATTTATTAAATTATTACAGTGAAAGAGTCTTATATAGATATTATATAAGATATTTATATATGTTAAAATCTTTCTTCAAACTCAAGACGGTGAATAAGAGACCAACTTGAGTTTGAAAGTTAAGTCATGGAACCGGTGATCTAACTCAATTAAGGATGTCCGAGAGGTCCAACTCTGGTGATTCGGCACCAGGGGTGTAGCCATTTAGGGGCTACCCCAGACTGTAGCCCGGATCTAATTTTTTCAATTTTTTTTTCAGTAAAAGGCTTAAATTTTATTTTTAAATATATGTGTATAGCCCACATCATTTTTTTTATTATTATTACTCTACACCTATTAAAATTTTATCCAACCATTTACCACTCTCCATTTAAATAATATTAACTAAAATAAATGTCAAATACCCATTTTTTTTTTCACTTTACCGAATTCCGATTGTCTTTTTGTTTGTATTTATGGCGTACATGGCTAGATATAAGGGGGAATTATTATAATTTTTGTATATTTTTGAATATTTCGTATCTACACTTCCAACGTATATAAAAAGTTGATGTCTTTTGTTTGTATTTTAATATATTATATTTGCATTTTGGTTTGTTATATTTTAACGTTGTCATTGTTTAATTCTTATCCCGGGTCATCTATAATTCCTGGCTACGCCCCTGTTCGGCACGATTGAGATTCGGCTCTGGTTGTCTGACTTTATTAAAGTCCGGCATTTTATATTTTGTATATAATTAATATAATTAAATCTCAATCTTCCCCGAATCCTTCCCTGAATCCCTTGATCCTATATTCCTGATTTAGGCGATTATGCAAACGTTATTTTATCATGCTCCTAACCCAATATAAAAGATTCTTTATAGTATTATTTATTCATCAAGGTATATATATATATGTACAAATTCTCTCTTTTTACATGATATCAAAGGGTTAAGATCCTTCCGTCCTAAGGTTCTAATCTTACTTCTGCTGTGCTGGCGGGCGATATATTTAATTATCTGCTGGACCTCCAAATCATCACCCCTATCTCACTGCTACCTTTGGCAAGCCAACATTCTCTCCACCAACCAATCTCCGCTCTCACTACTCCTTTTCTTGAATCATCTCTACTATTTAATCACCAAACATACTAACCAACCATCACTACCAGTCAACCTTACCGGAAAAATAAAAACCTACAATACTTGATTAATCATCACCACCACACTGTCCATTTTTACACATAAGCCTCTAACCAAAAACCCAATTCCCAATCAATCAATCAAACATAACCAATCTTTTAAACCTATTATCTTGAAGGGAAACAAGTTAAAAAATTCCAGCCTTCTATCAAACACCCACATGCGCCCTCCCCTTTGCACACCACAACAAAAGCCGACCTCTTTAATAAAACCTAACAACTATAGTCAACCGCCTCATCTGAGCCAGACAACCAAAGCCAGATCTCAACAGCGTTGGACAACCAGAGCTGAACCTCAATTAAGTCGGACAACCAGAGCTAGACTTGAATCAAGTTGGACAACTAGACCCGGATCTCAACCATACTAAACCACCAGAGATGGACCTCCTCATTCGAGCTGGACATCCAAAGCCGAACCTACTTAATTGAGCTAGATCACCAATTCCATTACTTCATTTTCAAACTCAAATTGGTCTCTCCTTATCATATTTAGTTTGAAGGGAGATTTTAATATAAATATATATATATATATAAATATTTTATATTATGTATATAATTAAAATAATCAAATCTCAAGCTTCCCCAAATCTCTTAATCCTATATTCCGTATTTAGGCAATTCTACATTCTTTATTTTATCATGCTCCTAACCCTATATAAAGGGTTCTTTATTGTTTTATTTATTCATTAAGATCGATATATATATATACAAATTCTCTCTTTCTACGTATATATATATATGTATACAATGTACAACTTCTATTTAAACGGACTGGTTCGCTAGCGGATTAGCTATGGTGAGGACATTTTGCCTTCTATTACTAATGCATGTAATTATGAATCTGGAGGAACTTTAATCTTAAACCATATTTATGTTGGCTAATGATGAAACTGTATCGGTGTCGTTAAGCACCGGTACCAAAACTGGTACCAAATTTATGTTGGCTAATATATATTAAGTATAACTAGAAACTGAATAGAGAACAAATCATAAATTTACAAGCATACAATTAGTATACATGTGGCTCATCATCACAAGATACCTAGCACAACATTGACGTTTAGTGCTTGTTTGGTTGAGATTTTAAAACTTGTTTTTTAGATAAATTTTTGGGAAGTGTGAAAATTAAATAAGTTGAAAAGTGAATTTAATTTTGGTTGGAGTTTTTTTCAACCAATTCAAAAAAACTCATGAAAAAAATTCAAAAAATAGTCACAATGGATCTTATTTTATATATCTCAATGAATAGGTTTCAAATATATTTTTTTTATCTAATTCCGATTTTTGAATTTAATGTTATGGTGTTTTAAAACTTTATGAGAGAGAAAATAAAGTGAAGTAAAGTTGACTTTTTAGTAGAAATTAAAAAAAATTATTTTAAAATCTCAACCAAACACCACTTTAGTGTTTGGACAGAAACATCAACTTGTAAATCGTCCTCTCTACGCCATAATCGAATATAAATTATAAATCCTGTCAAATAATATGCCTTCCCTTGAGCCGACTTATTATTTATATAGAAAACTTGATAGTAATCTCATATTTGTTACCACATGTGTTCATGTTATTCAGCCAAACAACAATCTTCCTTTGGGCCGATTATTGTTTGCATAAATAATAAATACGCACATTTTAATATTTCAAAACTAACAAATTTATGCGACATAGGTTACTTTGGAAAATTACCATTTCAATTTATTTATTTTATAATATCAGATGATTTGTACTTTGCATCCTTATGAATTAAAAATATTAAATCGTCCGTATTGATGAGATTTGTAAAGAACAAACATTATATTTCCTACATTTACGTGTACTGCAATTTTTTAAATTACTGGTAGTCTGGAAGTTTGCGTATCGGTACAAGGCTTTAAGGATTTATACCGGTATGAAAACCTTTCAAAAACTCTAATTCCTTAATTTTGATTTTAACAAATCATACATGATCCAAATTTTTAATAACACTGATTATAAAAATTAAATTCTTTAATCTTAACCTCTAAATTAAAAACTTTTAAAATATTCTAAATAAAGCAACCTTAAAGCCACTTAATCCATAAGAAAGAAAAAAAATGTTTTTAACTTATGCCATTGAATCCATATATATATAATCCAATCGTAAGACCTCTGCGATTCATTAATTCGGCATCTCAATTTATTTTTCTTTTTCTTTTTTCTATTCTACTGCCGCAAGGTTGCCAAATCAAATTAAAAAGAAGACGCACTTTTTTGTTTGTTTGTTTTGTCATGTTCTAATTGTGAGTAATTTTTCATACTACTACTTCAATTCCTCATTTTTTTTAACCGAACCTTTATTACCATTAAAATAAAAAAATAACCTTAAGGAACTTTTATTACCATAAGACTTGAAACTATTATATATATAATAAATATCTAATAATAGACATGAATAGACCCATCAGATACTAGTTGTAAGAACTTTAATCTTAAATCACATAAGCCTTAAAATTTCTAATCATAGCTCACTACAAGAAATTTGATCATTTAAGTCTCTTAAAAGGTGACTTAAATGATCATTTAAATCACTTTCGAGTTTGTCTTCGACTGACTTAATAGGCAGTGCCATAAAAAATTCATAAAAGTGACTTAAAAAAGTCATATGTTAGTGACATAACACTCACTAAAAAGTGACTTAACACTAATAAAAGAATATAATTTTTACACCTGCTCATAATATATCAAGCGATCACACAATTTCATCAATCAATCATTTCAACAAAGCAATGTATTTTTTAGCTATAGTTTTACCATTCAAAGATTCAAACCAATACAACCCAATCAACAATGTTCAAAACAACTCAATAATCCATGAAAACAATGCCAAATAAAGCAACACAATAGAAAAAGAAACAAAAATAGAGCCTCAAAGGATGATTACAATGATCTCTCCCAAATGTAACAATGTAACTTTCCCTTTGTTCAAAAAGTGATTGAACGAAGAAACTCAAAAGTCATGATTCTCCCTTTGTAATAATGTAGCTTTCACATCCTTTTACATTTTCAACAACCTCAATGCGCTTTTTCTTATCTCTATCGGTCAATACTGGCCACCTTGATCACATTTGAAGCTAACTTTCTACATAAATATAAACAAAATAAAATCAATCAGGATTTCATTTGATTTGCTCGCATGAAAAATAATTAGATTATATGAAAAGAGATTTTTAACAAAAGCCACTATAATCAATTAGAATATCAAAAATTTGGGAATTGGTTTCCGAGGAATTGGTTTCCCATGGAAATGACTTATTGCTAGATGTTGGATTGCATTATTTGCTACATAGCAAAAAAGATGTAATAATCTCACTATTTAATAAGAAAATTGAATAATTTTGGTTAATTGTTTGTAATTTTGTTTGTTCATTTAGTTGCAAAGGTTGAATATTAGATGAAGGTTTCTATAAGATGAAACAACTAATTCATATGCACCAAACAAATTAACTACTATAAAATTTCCTAGTTCTCAATGGTTATATCAATGGCTTATGTTTAGAAGGCCAACTTTATACATGTTTCAAAGAACCTGCAGAATCTAAAGAAAATAAGTGCTGAACCAATTAGTCCTTGCACTAAATGGTCAACCAATGATCTTAAAGTATAATGTAGTGCTGCAGATATGAAGAAAATAAAGGGTTAGTGAAACCCTCATCAAACCATATTAACAAATTTCATTGACTCTTTTGTTAACAAGTTCATTACTCGTGTGTTCCTTGATTCACATACAAATAATTTGTTGCTCTCACTAACTATTGAGCTTACTAATTAAAAGCATCTGCAAGTGTATTGTCTAATCGTTTTGGAGATAATTAAGCTAATCAATGTCAGCAGCATCAAAGTTGTTAGATTCACCCCTTTACCTAGTCTAATTCAAAAAATAGTATAAGAAAGTACTCTTCTTTATAATTATTGCCCAATCATCATTTTTCTAAAATTACTCAAATTAAAAAAAAAATAGCAGAGTCTTGATACTTCATACCCAACATAGAATGTTACCTCAATCAAATCGAAAAATGTAAGCAGCGAATTTATAAGAACAAAGAAGAACCCTTGATTTCATACCCCCTTTAACCCTCCCTCCCTCGCAACCCCAAATATATGTATATACATACATATATGTATCTACCCTTTTTTTTGCCTAATCAACATTACCATGGATAAGATTTGACATAATATTCCCGTAGAGAATCAATTTGTTTGAGTACTGACAAAGGCCAATTGTTGAAGAAGGTCAGGGTTCATTTGGTCTATCAATTAGATGTATATTTGCACCAAAATTTTAAAACTAATAATAATAATTAATAATGAAATCCTAAACGTTTATAAGAAAGATTAAAACAATAGCAAGTAGCTCTTTCTCTAGTAACTTCTGGATTATAAAGACGCATATTGACGAGAAAGAACTCCCCTATCCTATCCCCTTTCAACCTTCTTAAGATCATTATACCTCATATTTCTTTTCATATTTGCTTAAGTCAAAGCTGAATAGAGAAATATTCTTGTAATACTATAATATTCAAAGCTAGAATAAATTCAGAAAAGAAAAAAACATCACAATTCCTCGGCCAATATAGATTACAGACCTAGAATCTAAAAAAAATCACAATTTCAATAATTGAACAAACTTAAAAAATAATAAAAGAAAAAACTAATCCTCTTCTTTTTTTCTCTTTCTAAAACAGTATCAATTAATGAGAAATTCACCTGAGATTTCGATTAGCCTCAGCATCCTTCTTTTGTCGACTTAACCTCGAATCGTCCTTAAAAAAAAATCAAAATCCGTAATCACCAAATACAAAACCTACAAATTTCAAGGAAACATGTTTATACGGAATTAAGTTAAGAAGGAAGGAGGAATCTGATATGGAGAAGAGCAAGTGAAGCCAGGGGGATCGGGGATATCACGAGAGGAATGAGAAGTTGAATTTTTAAGGTCATGACGAAAAAGGTTAGGGTTCCGTGTGCACAGCTGAACACAAGAGCAGCGAATTAATCAAATAGGGCAGGAATCGTTGATTAAGACAGAAATCGTACAGATCGTAGAAATTGCCAAAACACAAAATTAACATACAATCATGTGTTTGATAGATTAAGAAGGGCTTTAATACCTGCCAAAGAACAACATGATTTGTATTCGGTTCTAACCCTTCAGATTCATCTTTAAGGGTGAAACTAATGGATGTTCAGTAACTTCACGACAAGTAACCAGGGATCTTCCTTGTTGACTAGTCTCGCAGGTGTTATCTCTGAAACAATCTTCTCGTTAGTCGATTTTACTCCTGATTACAAAGTGATTTATGCCAAGTGAACATCAAAATAAAAGTAAAGATTTGAGTAAAACGAACATATCTAATTACACAAAAATGCCCAAATTCAGACCCAACAATTACTCTTTTGTTGGTCTTGTTTGTAAAAGGAGTTCATACATACATACGTACATACATACAAACTGATTGAGGCATTTTGTCGAGCAATTGAAAGACAAAGCTGGAACCAATAACACCATTGTTATTAACTTCAACAAATTCACACAACACGTAAGAAAATATTGACATTCATACCTCAAAGTTAGTGAGATGAGTATACTGCCAAATTCTTCTACATCTTCATGAAGAATCAACATAACACCTAACATCATTTTTTTTAGTTCTAATCAATAAATCACGTTTAGACTAATACAAACTCCATTTTTTTCTTAATTCACAGCACAGCACAATAAATCAAATATTATTTATAAGATATATTATTTAACCTGGCTTGGTTACTATTGAGCAATTCAAATCAATTTGTTCAACAACAAATCAATTAATGAAATGTGTGCGTGTGTTTGACTTTGTAGTACCTGATTTGTAGAATGATTTAAAGGAAGAATTAGGAGGTTAAAGGTAATTCATTAAAGTGGATGTTGAAGACTGAGGTGGGAGATCAGACGAGAATAATCACCTTCGCCTTCGATTCATTGATCGTAAATTTCGCCATTCACTTTCAACTATTGATTTGAATCGTCTAAATTTGAATCGGACATGGGGATTAATCACCTCGATCGAGTGAATTGGCTAGATAGATAGGAAGAGAGAGAGAGATGGGGAGAAAGAGGGGGAGGGAGATTAGGTCAGGGGAGATCGAATGAATTGGGGGAAAATATTATGCATCGCGATTTGACAAGCCGGGTTTATTTATTTATTGAAATCTCATTAATTTTATGTTACATTTTCAAGAAATTAGGTAGAAGCTCTTACTACACATTGATTTTTATCAAAATGTTAATGAATAATATTTTTTTGAATGAACTTTGCACCAAAATTATGGATTGCAAAGTTTATATTGCAGTAAAATATGGGCTGTAAAGTTCATATTGCAATCCATATTTTAATGCATATTAGTATTTTTTAGTTTATTTTAAGAGTTGAGATGTTATTTTATAATGAAAAAAAAAACACATGTCATATTATTAATAAAATAAAAAATAGGCCCTTTATTTACAAAAAAATTATTCATTGGCTTTAATGTGAAAATCTTTCTCTAATAAAACTTTTTTTTAAATTGTCCCTTACATTTTTAAGGGATGAAAACGTGAGTTAATCATAAAAGCGACTTAACTGAACTTACCTTAAATTATTTAAGTCGCAAAATTAACAAGTGACATAACTTATAAGTTAAAAGTGTCTTAATCGATAAGATTTCTTGTAGTGGCTAATTCTTAAAAGATTAACCTTTAGGAAGTGTACCTCAATCCATGACTCTATAAAGTGCAAAAGCTTATTTAGGTTTGTGGCCTTCCAACGTTTGAATCCCTGAATGCTCAATGAATTATCTCTCGAAGATAGGAAAAAGGAGTACAACGAATAATAATTCGATTTTGGAACCATAACCCTAGGAGTCTTTATATACTAGCTCAACTAGAATCCCGTCAATCCTAATATGGCTAATATTAGGTCTTTATACATTGGAAAGCCTACACCCGGCCATTAGATACATTAGATAGGCAATAATATAATTGATTGAATGTGTAAGCCCATAGATACTAATGTACATACTCATTTGTTTATTATATATACAACGATATCTTTGTTTTTTTGGTGTAGTACTTGTGGAAAAAATACTGAGAATTCAACCAAACCTGAAGAAGCTTTTACTTCTCTTAAGAAATACTGATACAAAATTAGCTCCGCAACGGTTGCATGACGAGGTACTTATATTCGAGTTAACATGTGTAGGTTTAAAGTAAATTTCTTAATGTAAAATTTGGTAAATAGTCGATCTCTGGCATCAACGTAACAAAATATTTTCGTGTTCAATTCCCATTAGCTTTAAAATTAAAACATGTGGATTTAATGCAAACAGTACTTTCAACCTACGAATCAAGCTGAATTGCACTTCTAATCTTCAATTATTTCTATATTTTGCAATTAAGTTGGATTAGTTGAATATTTGAATACATTCTTATCTTCAATATTCCACTAGGTCTTGGGGAAAGAGTTGTTCAAAGTCGTAAGGAAGAGTTGGGGTGAAAACATAAAATCCCATTTATTGGAGAAGGTAATTCCAATTTCGGGTGACATTTCTTTTGAGAATATGGGAATTACTGATTCTAAATTAAGAGAAGAAATGTCGGAAGAAATAGATATCATTGTTAATTCCTCAGCAACAACCAGTTTTGATGAGAGGTAATTTTTTATTGTTAAAAGTTTTTGTTTGAATCCGCATTAAATATATTTTATTTTGTACAATTGAATTTTTATTTTTTATTTTGTGTAACTAATTTAAATTATCTTGAGTTTTATGTAGATATGATGTGTCCATGGGTATCAACACCTTAGGAGCTATGCATGTAATAAACTTTGCCAAGAGATGTCCTAAACTTCAATTGCTTCTCCATGTATCTACAGGTAACTACAATTTCTTTTTTTCTTTATTTTTGATACAAGTAAGCGATATACGGATACGTCCGCGATTCGAATCACAGGGGGAGAAAAGGGATGAGGGTGCCATGATTCAAACTTGAGACCCAATTCTTATAATATCAGAGGAGAGGGATTACTAATACTAATTAACATTGGGCATATATGTGGGTTGTTTTAGCCTATGTTTGTGGCAAAGGGGAAGGAGTGATACTAGAGAAGCCATTCAAGATGGGTGAATCACTCAATGGAGCCATGGGCTTAGATATTAATGCAGAGAAGAGGCTTGTGGAAGAAACATTAAATGATCTCAGAGCCAAAGAAGCTCCACAAGATGTTGTTGCAACAACCATGAAGGTTTTGGGTATTCAAAGGTCTGATAATTAACATCTCATCCATCATATATTTTGGTATAAAGTTATAGCACGGATTTCAACCATTTAGAGGCTCCGTCATATTTTTTATTTTTTATTTTGCCCCTACAATCTTTTTCTAGTCCATAAAAAAATACGCTTGCAATGAAATCAAACATTTACCAATGAGTAATTTAAACTCATGTTTACGAGGCCATTACTCATTTTCATATATTTTTTCTCAAATTATATATGTGCGAGTTGCAAATCTATTGCATGCGCAGGATAGCTTAATGTTTTATAAAACCCCTAATGCCTCTTTTCCATAAATGTACAACTTCATTTTAAAGCGGGGCAGCTCTTTAGCTTTTAAATTTCATCTCTACATGCATTTGGAATTGCATTTTAGCAACGAAATTATGTCCCTAATGCTCCACACGTACTCTTGCGGAGCAGTCCACTTCAAAGGATTTCTATGGGGTAATTAGCAAAAATTATCCCTAAATTTTGACCCGAATCCCACGCTCGTCCCTAAATTTCAATTTTCGGTTGAAGCATTCTTAATGTTTCTAATTTTCCCTTACTTGTCCAAAACTAGATGCCCTTTAAAAACATGGATGGAAAATGGGGGCGTAATTATCACGAGCTACTCTTTTAAGGGGTATTTTTGGATGCTTCAACTAAAATTAGAAACATTATGGATGCTTCAACCGAAATTAAAAACTTTAAGAATGCTTAACCCAAAATTAGAAATTTTAAAGATGCTTCAACCGAAATTGAAAATTTTAAGGATGCTTCAACTAAAAATTTAACTTTAGGGACGAGTGGGGGATTTGAGTCAACCTTTAATTAGGAGTCATTTTTGTTAATTATCCGATTTCTATTTATATATTTCACGTCTAGATCCAGCACCAGTTTCAACTATCTTTAAGGTTGTGGCATATTCTATTTAATTTTCATTTTTAATCTTAAGTACAATTTTTTTTAATATATATATATATATTTCTATAATGCAAACAACAAGACATAAATCCTAACTAGCTTGATGTTGACATGATTAGAATTACATATATGCAAGTTACACACGCAACGTACCCTTAATTACTATAATAATGCACTAAGATATGAAACTTGAACCGTTTCAATTTTGTGTGTGGTTTATTAGGGCAAAGAAGTATGGATGGCCAAATACATATGTATTTACAAAGACAATGGGAGAGATGGTATTGGGGCACTTGAAGGAAAGTCTTCCTGTAGTTATTCTACGCCCAACTAGGATAACTAGCACTATTAAAGAACCTTTCCCCGGTTGGATTGAAGGCTTTAGGTAATTACATTAGGTCATGGTTCTCTAAATTGGCGAAAATTATTTTATAAATAAAATATATATGTAATCTAAACTGTCGATTTTAAATTGATGGTTCATAGTAACTTCTATTTTAGTAGCGTCCTCGTCAGATGAAAATAATTCCTCTAGGGAGATTTCAAAAATTGAACCGTGTTTGATTTAAAATTGATGGTCATGATATTGCATACTTTACTCTTAAAGTTTTTCTTGTCACTTTACATTCTTCACCCTTTCCTTTCCAATTGCCTAGTGTACTTTGCGCACAAATTAAAGTTTGCTGTAGTTATGTTTGGGCAACAAATTACTAACCTCCTTTGACATTTGGTATCAGATCTTATAAAAATTGGAACAAAGTCTAAAAAGCTTTCTCTATGGCAAATTAACCCTCCTAATTAAAATCAAAATTTGTTTTACAGAACTATAGATAGCGTCACCGTTTCTTATGGTAAAGGAAAATTAAAATGCTTCCTCGGAGATCTAGACTCAATATTTGATGCTGTAAGTTTCACATAAACCACTATATCACAAGCAAACTATATAGGCATAGAGAGTATATTTCTCAACGGAATAGTCCGTATGGACTGAAAGCTTTAGAGATTAGTTTTAGTCACTTAAACATTGAGGAGAGGTTTTTAGTGACAAAAACCGTCGCTAAAAATACATTTCGTATAGACTGTTCCGTATAAGAACTTTTCTTTATATATATTCCTTTTCTCTATAAATATTAATTTGTATATATTCTAGTAGAAATATTTTATATCAACTTTTTTTTTATTATTAATATTATGGATGCAGATACCAGGTGATATCGTAGTGAATTCCATGGTAGTGGCAATGGCAGCGCATTCAAATAAACCAAATTGTCACATCATTTATCATGTGGGGTCCTCTCTAAGGAATCCTTTGAAATATAAAAGTATTCCGAATATTTCATACAATTATTTCACCAAAAATCCATGGATTGACCAAAAAGGAAAGCCTATTAAGGTTGTTAAACTTACCATGTTGAGGACCATGGGCGGCTTTCGCATGTACATGGGCATTCGTTACATGCTAATGTTGAAGGTTTGTGTTTTAATTTCTTTAATTAATTTTTTAGTTCTCAGCTTTGCATTTTAAGATATTTTAGCATTGAATAACAAATAGTATCCTCTTTTCCGCTACATGCAACACAAAACTTTATAGGCCCCGTTTGGTTGGGTTTTTTAGTTGAATTGTTGGGAAGTGTGAAAATAGGGTGAAAATTTTATAGGCCCCATTCGGTTGAGTTTATAGACCTGTTTAGTTGAATTGTTGAGTTTTCCGCTACATGCAACACAAAACTTTATAGGCCCCATTTGGTTGAGTTTTTTAGTTGAATTGTTGGGAAGTGTGAAAATGGGTTGAAAAGTGAACCCTTTTTTCTATTGGATTTTTTTTCAACCAATTCAAAAAAAACTAAAAAAGTTGTCACAATTGATTTTATTTTATAGATCTCGATTAGTAGGTTTCAAATATTTTTTTTATTATCTAATTCCAATTTTTGAATTTAAATTTATGGTATTTTAAAAGTTGTATGAGAGAAAGTAAAGTGAAGTAAATTTTGGGAAGTGTGAAAGTAAAGTTGAGTTTTTGGTAGAAAACTAAAAAAACTGGTTTTTTTAGTTCTTTCCCAAACAAGGGCTATATTTTTCAATTTTATCAAACTTTAATTAAAAGTATCATATCTTTTATTCCTACATATTTTGTTTTTATCGAAAGAAAAAATTAGGATCCGGTCCTTACTCTGGAATATTTTTTGGATACGATCCTTCTTCTTTTTTTCCGAAAGCATGCGGTCACTGGTTTTTTATAGGATGCGGTCCCTTATGTTTGGTTTTTGTGGTTTCTCGGTCACATATATTGTATCTGTCACCATTGAACCGAGATTTCTCCATTACAAATATTGTACAAAGCAACCAAGAAATCGCATACACCCAAATACTGTATATGTATATTTGAGTCATCCCCATATCTAAAGGACTGCAAACTTTAAAAAAAATGTTAAGCGGAGCGCATTAAAAAATTTTGTTGTAACAATATCCCTGATGCTAAAAGACGCTTATCAAAATTTACATGTTATTCTTCACGATAAAAAAGATTGTTGCATTTAAATTGGGTACAAAAAATAATGAAATTATTACTTGTGATTTTAAAAAGTTTAAGTTACATGTCCTATGCTTTACAAAATCCAAAAACTTACCTTGTATTTTTTATAATTTTACCAGATTGGTTAGCCACCTTTAAGCTCCGTTTGATAACAACATGGAAAATGAAAAGAAAAATATCTAATTTAGGTGAAAAGATGAAAAATAAGTTGAGGGATGTGGTGAGATTAACTCTTGCTTTTTGCTTTTTTTCATGACCAAATTTTCTTTGGGTGATGGTGGAGAAAATTTTCCCACAAAATATTAAAGGATGATGGAGGACATATACTCACAAAAAGGAGTATGAGATGGAGAGTATCTCATCATATGCCTCAACTCATTTTCCATCTTCTCACCCAAATTAGTTATTTTTATTTTCATTTTCCATGTTTCTATCAAATGGAGCCTAAATATTTTTAAATGACAAAAGAATCTTAATTGTCCTCATTCTAATCAACTTAACATATTATTTACACAAATTAACCACTAAAGAAATATTTCAAATGAAGAATTAATGGAGTCAATTTTTACAATTTATTTGCTAAATTTATGCAAATATTCTGTAATACACAACAAATAATTGTATAAAAAGAGAGGTCACTCAAAAGTCTAGGGAGTTCAGTGGCACTTTACAAAAACAGGGTTCTTTCTGACTTTTGGTTAAAATATAAGTGTTCTAATTAATAAGTGTATTACTCTAAATTTGTTCTTGACTACTTGAGTATTTTAAAAATTGTGTTCTGTCTTAAAGTATATGAAAATCAAAGTATGATTTGTAATGCGGGACAGGTGGAGTAATTAATTTGTTAAACTAATGAAAATGTTCTCATATATATATATATATATACGTAAATTTTCACATGCGGACCAGGACCTTTAGCGACGGTTTTCCGTCGCTAAAAACATACCCCCAATGTATTCGCGACGGAAAACCGTCGCTAAAGGTCTCGGTCCGTACGGACCGATCCGTATGTGAAACGCTCTCTCTCTATATATATATATATATTTTTTCATTTGTGCAGGTTTTGCGATTAGCGAATGTTATACTTCAACAAAATCGCATAAGGGGTTTGTACATGAACTCTAATAGAAATATAAAATTTGTGATGCGTATGACAAAGTTATACAAACCCTACTTGTTCTTCAAAGGAATGTAAGTTTGTTTTCTAACTCTAATTAAAATTATCTTTAATAAAAAAAAATTTGAAACCCAGTCGTTCACAAAAGATTTAGGAGATAGACGTATATTTACTTTGTACATAAGAAAATTTCAATAGACTGCTTATTTATAATGCAAATAATCAATAAATCGATATTGATAACATTTAACATATATGTATATATACGGAAAATTTCTCATGCAGATCGGTCTGTATGGACCGGGACCTTAACATATCTCCAATGTATTCACGACGACAAACTGTTGCTGAAAGTCCTGGTTCACAGAAACCGGTCCACATAAAAAATGTACTGTGTATTTATATATAGATATTTAAATTTTAAGCATTAATAATAAATGTTCTTTTTCATCTAGCTTTGATGACACAAACACGGAGAATTTGAGAAAAGCAGCAAGAGAGAGCAAGATAGAGGAAGAAGTGTTTAATTTTGACCCAACGAGTTTTGATTGGGAAGACTACTTCATGAATATTCACTTCCCAGGTATTGTCAATTACTTAACCAAAAAGTAAACATATTATATATATATGCAATAAGTTTCCAAGTCGACCTAAGGTTGTCGCAGTGACAACCTTATACCACTAGAATAAGAGGTTTGGTTAAACATATAATATATATATGCAATAAGTCTCCTGTGCATGTAGATGATTTGTAATAGGACCAAACTTTTAACAATCATTGTTTATTGGAAAATGTATTGGCATAAAGAGACGTTGAATTGACGGTTTGTGTTAAGATGGTTCATACCAGAAACGGATAAAAAATATATATATATTTTATTTATGATATATATATATAGGGGAAGGATCTTAAGAGGGCCAATCTTTTGGTCCTTAAATGCGGACCGATCATTTTGAGGGGGTAAATAATTGAATTTTTTGATGAAACTTGGTGAAAATGATCTTCATGATTAATAGATCACCTCCACCAAATTTCATCGAAAAAACCAATCGAAAAGAGGGTTTACTAAAAAATTGATATATATGTGCATTTCTAGCCGTTAAAATTTAAGATGTTTAGTTAACTCACTACCCGGTTGAATTTTTTGATGAAATTTGGTGGAGATGATCAACTAATCATGGAGATCATCCTCATCAGGTTTCATAAAAAAATTCATCCATTTACTCCCTCAAAACGATTGGTCCGCATTTGAGGACCAAATAAATGGTCCTCTTTGGATCCTTCCTCTCTCTATATATATATCAATTTTTTAGTAAACCCTCTTTTCGATTCATTTTTTCGATAAAATTTGGTGGAGGTGATATATTAATCATGAAAATCATTTTCACCAAGTTTCATCAAAAAATTCAATTATTTACCCCCTCAAAATGATCGGTCCGCATTTAAGGACCAAAAGATTGGTCCTCTTAAGATCCTTCCCCCCGAGGAAGGATCCAAAGAGGACCATTTATTTGGTCCTCAAATGCGGACCAATCGTTTTGAAGGAGTAAATGGATGAATTTTTTTATGAAACCTGATGAAGATGATCTCCATGATTAGTTGATCATCTCCACCAAATATCATCAAAAAATTCAACCGGGTAGTGAGTTAACTAAACATCTTAAATTTTAACGGTTAGAAATGCACATATATCAATTTTTTAGTAAACCCTCTTTTCGATTGATTTTTTCGATGAAATTTGGTGGAGGTGATTTATTAATCATGAAGATCATTTTCACCAAGTTTCATCAAAAAATTCAATTATTTACCCCCTCAAAATGATCGGTCCGCATTTAAGGACCAAAAGATTGGTCCTCTTAAGATCCTTCCCCTATATATATATATATATCTTATTGTTTAATGTTCGCGTGATTTTAAGTGGGCCTTGCTATACAATATATTGTATTGGGTTTTTCTATTGTATATATTCAGCTTTGTACCGAGACCCTGAGAAGGTTCACTCTCTCTTAATTTTATGTTTCTGCTAGTAAACAACACTAAATTAAGATACTCTAATTAAATAAATTTGTTTTCGTTGTATTGACTAATTACGATCAAATTAGTTTATCAATTTTGCTATTAGAAAGCATATTTAATATTTATTCTTGGATTTAGAATAATGCAGTCTTATTACCAAAGCAATTATGATTATTGCTAAAACAATATACAACTTTAAAATATATTTTTGTGTGTCTCTAATTATATCAAAATTACAAACAAAAAATCTTATCCGCAAATATCTAATGAAGCTTTTTTAGTGAAAAATAAGGGGTCAATCCAAATCTCGAGGTAAGCAATAGAATATTATATAAAAAAAACTTAAGATTGTCAAATTAAAACTAATTTTGATTTTGGAAATTATTTTTCTTTTCTTTTAATTAAAACTAAAGTTAAATAATAACTAATTATCAAGCACACAAGAGATTAATCTAATATTGAGAGAAATCAAGAGTTAAGAATCCACCACCAATTACTTTAATTTAACTATTTATATTATTATAAGTATTTACCGAATATAAAATAGAAACGCTAATTTAATTGAACACTTAGGAGTCACCTATGATGTGTAGCGTGATCCTATTATTCAAATAAAATAGTAATTTCAAAATATAACTTTAAAATCAATATAGATTCCAAATGCCACAGTCGCAATTCTTCGTGTTCTGTGCACTTTCTTAATCCATCTTAAATACATGCTGCAACCATAACACTTAGATAATTAACCAAGCAAACCAAAACTTAATATTCAAAGCAGTGAATAATTAAGGATTGCTGCCACGAAAGCTAATATTGTTGAAATGTTGCAGCTTTTCACTTTTCATTATTAAAATTAATACATAATGGCTCAAAACTACTTCAAATAAAGATATATCAAGTTAATAGGTCAATTAACTCATATAAAGCACATGAGACATTATTAATTAATTCTGTGAGAATCCGCAAATGCGACCCCCGGGTCTCGTCCCCGTTTGGTTGAGCGTCTGAAACGTCGGAACGGATTCCGTCATTCCATTTGCTGGAGTATCTTTGTTGATTCATATCACGTGTCCCTATGTTCTATTTCTAGATGCAAAAGGGTTCGTTCAGAGTTGCTAGTACGTTTTACGAGAAAACGGATAAAAATGATCGTATAAGAGGAAAGGCTATAGACAAGCCTTTCTTTACACATTTGTCTACGAAATTAGGATTCTATAGGGTTCGGAAACTATATTACAGTTTGGGAAGGTGTTAAGCACCCATTCCGCCCTTTCGATCTCTAGTGGTCTTTTATATGTTTATTCTATGTTGAAAAACTTGGATGCTTTTACTGACAGTCTACTACTTTCTAAGTAAGAAAACCCTAATTTTCGGGAAAAATGAGAAAAGGGATGAAAACCTTTGTGATCCGTGATCCAATGTTTAGTTTTGAGAGATGCAAATACAAGTGTCAAGAGTTGTTCTTACTTTAGAGGGAGTTTTACCGTGTTATTTCTCAGATAACGACGATTTTTCTCGGGTTTGGATTCATTTGAGAAAAAGTGTTGGATCTTGTATCGAAACTAATTCAATATGGAATTAGAACTCTTGAGGGGAGTTCTACCAGATGTATCACAATCTATGAAACAGATAGGATATACCGGGTTTTTAATTCCTAAGTAAGTTTTACCGGTCCGGTTTTTGAAAACAGGATTTTATCCGGATGGTAATATACTTACTCTTCTGGTTTTGTAAATAGTTTTATCAGTGTCTTTTGTTTTGAAAACGGTAGACTATTTATAACTTGGCAATAAGTTTATTCAAATGAAACGTGGACAAAACAACAAAAATAAAACAAGTACACAGATGTTTAATGTTAAATACTAGAAGAAACTTTCTTTACCTTCCCAACGAGAATAATAATAAGAAAGAAAATATAATACGGCAGAGAGATCTCCGGCGATAATGATCTTTCCTTCTTCAGATATTTTCGAGAATTCGATTCCAGAGATGAGACACGTCGAGTGTCGAGAATAGATTCGATAATTCTTCAAAAATAAGACGATAATAGAGAATGCTCGATAAAAGACTAGAAAAGCAGATTTAAAGCTTAGAATTATTCAATCTCCCGTCCCCCCTCAACCCTTAGGGTGTTGGCCTATTTATACTGCTCGGAAGAGTATGTCGCACGACACTTCCCCAAAAAGGGCATATGTCGCGCGATAATGTGTCCAATGTCGCGCGGCAAACGGCTGAAGTGATGTTTCTGACAGACTGATGTGTCCGAGAGTGGATGGTCTGGTGTCAGGAGGAATTGTCGCGCGACAAATCCATTTGTCGTGCGACAATTCTCTTTAAAAATAGGTTTGTTGGCCAACAAACCCTTCTGGGGTAGTTTCAGGTGCTCGGGTGGGTCCCGTGCCAAAAAACAGTAGTTTTCGAAGGTCGTTAGGGTTCTTGCGGGGGTGACGGATCGGGGTGTCTACAGACCCTCTCGACTCAAGCTCCTTGCTTGCAAGGATTTGAGGCGACTGGAAGATACCATGATCCATGGCTCCCGCAGGAACTCTAAGAAAGTGTGTGTATGCAAAAAGTGTTCGTGAACGCCTCTGGAGAGGGCCTGTATTTGGTTTTTGCCTCCGGAGAGAGCTTGTGTTACCTCATTGCCTCTTTCGAGGACTTTTATTTGCTCCACTTGCCTCAGATGGGAGGACTACCATTGCTTCATTAGCCTCAGGTGGGAGGACTACCATTGCTTCACTATGCCTCTCTGGGAGGGCTTTATTCTTTTCGCCTCAGATGGGAGGACTACCATTACTACACTGTGCCTCTCTGGGAGGGCTTTTTGATCTTCTCGCCTCAGGTGGGAGGACTACCATTGCTACACTGTGCCTCTCTAGGAGCGCTTCGCCTCAGGTGGGAGGACTACCATTGCTACACTGTGCCTCTCTGGGAGGGCTTCGCCTCAGGTGGAAGGACTACCATTGCTACACTGTGCCTCTCTGGGAGGGTTTCGCCTCAGGTGGGAGGACTACCATTGCTACACTGTGCCTCTCTGGGAGGGCTTTTGATCTTCTTGCGTCAGGTGGGAGGACTACCGTTGCTACACTGTGCCTCTCTAGGAGAGCTTTTGATCTGTAAGAAGAAAGAAAATTGCCTCTGGGAGGGCTTTCGTGAGTAATTTTGCCTCTGGCGAGGGCTTTGTGTTTGTGATCTGCCTCCGGAGAGGGCTTGTGTTTGTGATCTGGTAAATTTGTTCGTTGTCTCTCTTAGACTGCTAGAGTGAGAGAGAGAGATTTTTGTGAGGGTGAAAAGAGCTTTCTCGGGGTCTAATTTTTATCCGGACGTCCATTTTCTTGTATCTTTTCTGAACTTTACTCTCATGTTTCCCTTGAGTGAAGATACTTCTCTCAGAAGGAAGTTTTCAGATTTCTCTTGTTCTCCGCAGAGTGATGGTCCGAGGATTTCCAAACCATCTCTTCTGTATCGTGCTGAAAAGAAAATTTGTTTGAAAGTTCAATCTCCGATCTTTGATCTCTGTTCTCTTTTTAGTTTTCTCTTTTGGTGGGCCCACATCGTATTCTATTTTTCGATGCCCTTATTTCTCCCTCTTTTTGGGAAAGACTTTTCCTGGCCTTCTCTGTTTTTAGACCAGGAGTCTTTTTATCCCTTTTTGTGATCAGGAGCCTTACTCACCCAAAACGAAGCCCTGAGCCGGTTTTGGCCTAGCTGTCACTTTTGGTGTGGCTCTCCCTGTCACTCTGTATTTTTGTTTCTCTCGCTCGCTTTGGGCGCTCATTCAGGTTCTTTCTCTTTTCTACTCTTTCAATTTTTTTCTATTCCCGTCTTATCTTGATATTTCGCTTTTTCATTGATGGTCTCGGTCTTCTTCGGAGATCAGAGATTACTTTTAGCCGTGGCATTTCGCTCTCGCATTTTTCGGTAGAGATGATTTGGAAGTCTTTTTCTCGAATTTTTCATCCTATTTGTGCGGTTTTTTAGCAATTTCTCGAAAACTGCTTCTCTGGAGTACCCCTGCAGGAGATAAAATGAGACAAAGGTCAAAAAATCAGGGGAGGGGGGTGATTGTCACGCGACACTTCGGTGTGGGGGTCTTTGTTGCGCGATAATATGGCCATTTGTCGCGCGACAATCCTATTCACTATATAAGCCCCTTGCTGAGCTATTCCACCTCATTCTCTCCTTTCCCTTTCTCTCTCTAGCTTTCTTTCTCTCTTCTCCTAAGCGCGGAAGCCCTGCTGCTTTTTCGACTTTTCCGATTTCTCTCACATATTCCATATACACGGATGGACCCTGCACATCCTGATAGACTGGAGGGTGACCAAGAGGAGGTCACTTTTACAGACGCTCAGGGCGTTCTTCGCTGCAGCCCTCACCACAACGACTGGGCCGACCTCGATTGGTATGGTGAGGACGGGGTAGAACGCGGTCGGGCGGTGGTTTACCGAGACGTTACCCGGGCTACTCCGGTCCCGGACGTTCCGTGGCTCTTGATGGAGCCCGTTTCTCACGAGATTCGTCGTCGATCTCTGGTATATCTTCTTTTTATTCATTCGTTTATTCCTGTCGTTTCCTGTATGTTAATTAAACTAATGTTAATATGCATGTCTGCCTAGAAATAACATCCGATTTAGTGAACACATACTTTTACTTGTGATACCCTTTATGCTTTAGAAAATTACATAATTTACCCCCATAACCCTATATCTCTCATAATTACACCAAAGTACCTTCAGATTTGGAAAATTACATAATTTACCCTTATAACCCTATATCTCCCATAATTACACCAAAGTACCCTAAGGTTTGGAAAATAATATAATTTACCCCCATAACCCTATATCTCTCATAATTACATTAAAGTACCCTCAATTTTGGAAAATTACATAATTTACCCCCATAACCCTATATCTCTCATAATTACACCAAAGTACCCTTAGGTATGAAAAATTAAATAATTTACCCTCATAACCCTATATCTCTCATAATTACACCAAAGTACCCTAAGGTTTAGGAAAATTACATAATTTACCCTCATAACCCTATATCTCTCATAATTACACCAAAGTACCCTCAGGTTAGGAAATTACATAATTTACCCTCATAACCCTATATCTCTCATAATTACACCAAAGTACCCTCAAGTTAGGAAAATTACATAATTTACCCTCATAACCCTATATCTCTCATCTTACACCAAAGTACCCTCACGTTTGGAAAATTACATAATTTACCCCTATAACTCTATATCTTTCATAATTACACCAAAGTACCCTCAGGTTTGGAAAATTACATAATTTACCCTCATAACCCTATATCTCTCATAATTACACCAAAGTACCCTCATAATCCTGTACTCGTTCTTTTTGTCTGTAGTGGGTTGGTTGTGGTTGGGGTTCCACCAACACCATTTCTTTAGAGTGGCGACAGGCACCGGCTCCTGTCCAGGAGTTGCTCCTCGCGACTCCTTTCGGCTCTTTCTTCGACGCCCTCCCGGAGCGGGTATCTAGGGCGGCTGTGTTAGTGTCGGCTCTGACCTGTCACTGGTGGAACACCACTCACACTTTTCACTGGAGCTGGGGGGGAGATGACGATGACCCCCCTCGACTTATTTGCTTTGACCGGGATTCCTTCAGGGGGGTCCCTATCCAGATTGATGTCCCTTTGCGCCTGACGACAAATGGTATCGTGGGTGCACTTGGGTGGTTTCTTGAGTGACGGAGTTCGGGCGATACGATCCCCCGAGCGGTTCTGGTTACGCGTCTGGCCACAGAGAGAGCTCGTTTAGTTGCTTCAGGAGCTTCGATGACTCTTCAGGAGGCGCATCAGTATGCCCGCGTCCTTCTTTTACTGACGCTCCATGACCTTTTTGAGGCCCGTGGGGGGGACATGGCCCATCTCTAGTGGCTGCCCTACCTCTGGGATTTCAGCATCATGTTTGAATACGATTGGGGATGTTTCATTCTTGCCGTCCTCTATGATGCTATGGACCAGGTTTCTCGCCACTTAGCCCTGAACCTTAAGGGCTTTTCTTTGTTGTGGGAGTTATATACTTTTGTTCCCTTATCTATGTTCCAGTTCTTTACTTTTCATTCATTGATTGCTGCTGACATTCTTTATGTTTACTCTTTATAGTTGGTTTGTGGCGTATACTCGTTTGGGTCGCGCCCAGGTAGATCTCCTCGTTGAGAACGAGGATCAGTTTCCCTTTCTCCGCCGATTCATTGCGGGGAACTACAGGGCTCCCTATGTATACCAGACTCGGGAGACCGGAGCTGCTGTTGTCCATGACCTGCTGGAGGAGCAGGTAAATATTTTAGTATTCTTTATTTTCAATAAATAATTTGTAAATAGAATATAAATAATTGAAATATAATTTTGTTCTCTTTGGAGATTGAGTGGGCCCCCTGGGGTGATCTGGATCTTCATTTCGGATATGGCCGTGCTCTGACCGCCTCGAGGACCAGGCGGCTGATTAGGGATGAGTACGGCCTTAATTTTTACTTGGGCGAGAGAGTTATTCGCCAGCATACACTGGCCCAGTGGCCTCGAGTTTCACTATTTTCACCGGTTCTGATGAGGCGGATGGGCGAGATTGACCCGGTGACGGTGCAGGCCTTGGTTGACGGTCTTGGCTTTCAGACGTTCACTGAGGAGGGAGACTACGCCGCTTTTGTTGCCCGTTATTTGATGAGGGAGACGAAGGGGACTCGGGGACGGGTCTTCTATGAGAGATATCGGGCGTTGGGAGGCGATCCCCATTATAAACGAGGACAGACCCACCTAGCTAGGACGGTTTCGGGTCACCTGCCACCTGTCCCTGATCAGAGGGACAATATTTTGGATTTCGAGGATGAGGACCCAGAGGGGGAGAGGGACATTCCTGCGGCTGCCGAGGGTGGTGAGAGATCAGGGGGTGAGGGAGGTGATACGACGGCGGCTCTGGAGCAGCCACCTCAGACGACACCCATGGAGGAGCAACGTGTTGAGGGTTTTGAGTTCCCTACTGGCCCTTCTGTGTCTCCGGAGGTCCTTTTTGATGCTGCCGAGGCTGCCGAGGGGAGAGCAGGATTTTCTGAGCGGTCCTGCGAGCCTGCGAACCTTGGGACAGATTATGAGCAGTTTGGGCGAACCCCTCCTGCTGCGGCGACTACTCCTTCTAGTGGGGTCCCGCCTTTGAGGGCGACGGCTATGGTGGATCCTCCAGGTGTCCATACCTACGCTACACTGACTCCTCTTCCGTCGACTGCTATGGGCCCTCCAGCCCGATCTTCAGGTCTCGGCGGCTCATCTTCTCGCCCTCTTTTGTTCCCTATTCGTGAGGAAGGGGGTCCACTTCTGCTGGTGTTATAGCGGGGCCGTCCATTCCTTGGGTAGATCTACCCCCACTTCCCAAAGATATCTCTTATGTCGGCGCCGGTTTACGTTGATACACTGTCCCCGAGTATCCTCTTCCTGAGGATACTTTTGACTACTTGGGTGGTCGCCCTAGTGATGAGGTACCTACTTCAACTTCTCTTGATACTTTTATATCTATATTTATTTATTTTGACTGTGCTGATTCTCTGATCTTATGTCTTTTACAGCAAGTGAGTGTACGGGTGGTGGATCTGCGGGCTTGGCACGCCCAGTACCTCTATAGCTGGAACTTGCTCCAGTACGTCGGTTGAGACCCTCCAGCATACATGCGTGACTATCAGAGGGCTATTGACATTTCTTTGCGGCCGGACGACCCCTTGACTTCTTCTCGTGCCTGGACAGAGTCTCGGAGGAGTAATAGTTGGACCTCCAGGCGTTCTCGGTCTTCGGTGATCCGTCCCACGACTCTTGTCCAGTCGACGGGGCCCTCCCAGGCGGCAGTTCCTCCTACTCAAGGCGTCCCAGTGGTCTACCTTACTCTTGAGGAGGGCTCAAGTGATAGTGGGAACGTGTCAAAACACGCTCGAGTAGATTAGTTTTTTCTTTTCTGCACTTTTGTTAGTTTGAAACAGATATGGAGTTTTTATTTTTACAGATTTGTAGGCAGAGTTTTAGCTTTGAAAACTGTTATTTTATTGGTTTTATGAAATAATCCTTATTCGTGTCTGACGATATACATGTATTCCTTATCTATGATAATTTAAATGAATTTAGTAATTTATGAGCCATACTTTGTAACGCGGTAGTACTTAGGGCCCCTGCAAAAGAACAAAGTGAGAACAAGAATGCATCCAGAAGCGATTCTTTTGGCAAGAATGACTCTTATGTGTAAGGAAAACAAAAAATAGGGTGGCCCTACATAGGTTTATCGCGCGACAATCCCTCCTGGACATGGGTTTGTCGCGCGACAAACAGGCACATGACCCTCTTTTTGCCTATAAATACACACATCTTCCTTCCTTCATCCCCACACCTTAAAAAAATGTCTTCTTACCGCACAAAATCTGATTTTTCTTACGTCAATACCCGAGATGCTTTGATATCTTCTAAAAATGGTCTGAATTTTGGTGCATTCAGTCCTTTGGTGGGCCGGTGCCATCGTCTTGTAGACTTTTTCTTTTTGCTAGGTGCTTTGTATTTCTGAAGCCCTGTGAATCAGCTTTTTCGTTTTGGGCTTGATGAGCTCTTCCTGACCTATTAGGAGTTTTCTTGGCTGTTGCGTTCTGACGTTCGTCTCCCGATGGCAGTTCCCATAGAAGAAATCGGCCCTCGAGATATGCTGATTGCTTTGTTAGCCATTCCCCAAGCGGCCTGTGATGGTTTTATTACCGACGGACTTCTTGACCTCCATAAAATGGTGAGGTTCTTTCATCGTTACGAAGAGAGAGCCTCTTATAGCGTGGGGCGTACTGCGGCGGCCTTGATCTGGCTTGTTTCTGATATGTTACTGGTGACGGGTTCTTCCCGTGTTGATCCGACTATTCCGAGTTTGATCTACCATGCTAGAAATGGGGAGTCCATAGTGCCCATCATTCTTGCCGAGACTCTTAATGGTCTTGACGATATTCAAAGGGGGGCTTCACCTTTCTTCAGGGGGAGTCCGCGCTTGCTATACATGTGGCTGTTGGAGCGTTTCCGATCGGTAGGTTTTAATGGGGTTCGGCTTGATAATCCGACGCACTTCTTCCATCGTCCTCTCTTCAGTGCTTTGACCATATCTTCCTCTGATTGGACGGTGTGATTTTTGGAGAATTTTTGGGCTATCCGGTGGAACATTCTTTGGTGGAAGCTGAGGGCGATGGTGCTTAGTATAGGGGGTCAGAACTACGTTCGGCTCCGCGGGCTCTAGCTTACCTCCTTTTATCTCCCAGGACGTCTTCTTCGGCAATTTAACGTTCCTCAAGAGATTCCCCTTGGTCTGAACAACTTCTCCTCTTAGTCCAAATTTGTGACCCCGCATGTTTCTTTATCGGTAGAGAGGATGTGGCATGCCCAACTAACTCGTCAGTTCAACTATGCTCGTTTTGGTATTACCCGGCCCCTCCGGGCGGACATTATCCGCTCTTGCTAGCAATCCCTGGAAGGAGAACTGATTGATGACCCCTTTCAAATGGAGTGGTTCCGATTCATGGATGCCGGGGCCACTGATGATAATATTGTCTTTGCGTATCAGATCCTGGACGAGGCTCGTATTGATTTGGCCACTGAGGACCCAGGTGGCCAACCCCTAGGGATTGGTTTCTTTTGAATGCTGTACCTCCTTTGTAACTTTCGGTGTTTTGAACCACTTTTTAATAACATATGAAGGACTGTTTATGGGAAATAAATTTCTTTACAAAGTTTAAACCGGGCCTGAAGTCACTTCTCAGGTTGCCTACGTTCCCCTTTTTGATTTTTCCAAAAACACAAATTTGAGTTGGGGCTCAGGTTTACGTAGTTCTTATCTATACATATTATGCCTATTGATAATACTTCTTCAGTCGGTCCATGTTGACTGGTGAATGCAGTAACTGTCCGTCTAAGTCAGCTAGTATAGCGGCACCCCCCGTATCAATCTCTTTGACGATATATGGACCTGTCCACTTCTGCCCGAACTTACCCCTTTGGTCTCTGGCTGGGTCTCGAATTTCTTTCAATACGATGTCGTTCTCATTGATACCCTGAGTCTTCACTTTCTGGTTAAATGTTCGAGCAATTCTCTTCTGATACCCTTGGTGGTGGTATGCGGCTTTCAATCTCTTCTCATCTAGTAGGGCTAGCTCGTTATGACGTGCCTAGACCCACTCTAGTTCATTGACTTGATTATCTAGCATTACCCTGAGAGAGGGGACCTCTAACTCAACAGGGAGGACTGATTCCATCCCGTATGTAAGAGAAAATGGGGTTGCCCCGATGGAGACCCTCTCGGTGGTGCAGTATCCCCACAATGCATATGGTAATTTCTCTGACCAGTCCCGGCAGGTGTCGGTCATCTTGCTTAGGATATACTTCATATTCTTGTTGGCGGCCTCAACTGCCCTATTGGTTTGCGGCCTATATGGTGAAGATCTGTGTCGGGTAATACCGTATTCCTCCATGACGAAATTAGCCTCTCCCTCGAAGTGAGTGCCATTGTCCGAGATGATCTCGTGTGGGACCCCATACCGACAGATGATATTCCGTCTGATGAATCAGACAACCTTCCTGGCGTCAAAGGTTTGGAAAGACTCGGCTTCTACACATTTGGTGAAGTAGTCGATGGCCACTAGTATGAATTCATGGCCGTTGCTGGCTTTGGGTGAAATCTTCCCAATGATGTCAATTCCCAAGGTTGCGAAAGGCCAAGGAGCAGTCATGTTGTACAACTCTTTCGGAGGAAGTTTTTGAGATTTAGCATAAATTTGGCATTTGTGGCAACGGCGTACGTGATTAACGCAGTCGTTCTGCAGGGTAGACCAATAATAGCCTTGTCTGATGATCTTGCAGGCAAGTGTATGGCCGCTCATGTGAGGTCCACAATCACCCCCATGTATCTGATCCATCACTTTGACGGACTCTTCTTCTGCGAGACATTGAAGATGGGTCCCGTCGTAGTTCCTCTTACATAGCCTGCCGGCACAAAGTATGAACCCTGATGCTAATCTCCTGAGTGTGACCCATGTTTTCTTGTCTGTTTATTCGGGATACTGGTGATTTTTCAACAGGTTCTAGATATCGTAAGACCAAGTGGTTAAGTCCCCTTCCTCTTCATTCTCTACCTCAAGGGCCATGTAGTGTGCTGGTCTTGACCTCTTTTGCATTGTAAGGGTTATTTCTTCCATCCCCTCCGGGATATCGATCATAGATGCCAGGGTTGCTAGTGCGTCAGCAAAACTGTTCTGTGACCTGTGGACATAGTAAAACTCTGCATGCTCAAACCTTCCTGCGACATCCTCCAGTCGGGCAAGGTAAGGGACTAATTTCTCATCTCTGATCTTCCATTCCTTCAGAACTTGGTGGACCACTAGTGCCGAATCTCCGTATACCTGTATTCTCTTTATACCCCTTTGGAGTGCGATCTCTAACCCGATTATGCAAGCCTCATATTCGGCCGTGTTATTGGTGCAGAAGAAATCTAGACGATACAATACCGGGGAGTGAGTTTGGTCTGGAGAGATTAACATGATGCCTATCACGTTTCCATTTCGGTTGGCGGCCCCGTCAAAATACAATTTCCAGTCTTCATCGATCTCGACATTCATGATAGTTTCATCCGAGAACTCGGCTTCTTCTAGCATGTCCCCCAATACCGAATTGTGGGCCAGGTAATCAGCTATGATCTTGCCTTTGACTGCTTTCTGGGTCATGTAGGTGATGTCGAATTCGGAGAGCATGAATAACCACTTTGCCATACAGTTCGAGAGAGCTTGTTTCTCGAAGAGGTATTTTAATGGATCAATACGTGATGCCAGGATGACCAAAAAACCCAGCATGTAATGCCGTGATTTATGTGTTACCCAGACGAGAGCGGTGCATGATTTCTCCAATGGTATGTAGTTTATCTCAAACGGGGACAACTTCTTGCCGATGTAGTAGATGGCTTGTTCTTTCCGTGTATCGGTCAGATGTTGGGCTAGCATCGCTCCTGCAGCTGAATCAATGACGGTCAGGTATAGAATTAGTGGTAGTCCGGTATGTGGCGGGGCTAACACTGGGGGTTTGGAGAGGTAGTCTTTTATTCTGTCAAAATCTTCCTGGCACTGATCGTCCCATTTTCATGGTGAAGTCTTCCTCAGGAGTTTGAAGATGGGTTCACAAGTCTGCGTGAGTTGAGATATGAACCTGCTAATGTACTGTAAATTACCCAAGAATCCTCGGACTTCTTTCTCGGTACGAGGTTCGGGCATGTCTCGGATAGCTCGAACTTTAGCAGGGTCTACCTCGATTCCCTTTTTACTGACGACATAGCCCAGGAGTTTCCCTTTGGTTACCCCGAACACACATTTCTGCGAATTGAGCCTCATCTGATACTGGTGGAGCCGGTCAAAGAAGGCTCGCAAGGCTGGTACATGGCCTTCCTTCTCTTTCGACTTGATTATCATGTCGTCCACATACACCTCTACTTCTTTATGAATCATGTCATGGAAGATAGCTGTTACCGCCCTCTGATATGTTGCTCCGGCATTCTTCAGCCCGAATGGCATGACGGTGTAGTAGTATGTTCCCCACAGTGTGATGAATGCTTTTTTCTCTTGGTGATCCGGGTGCATCTTGATCTGGTTATACCCGGCGAAACCGTCTACAAATGACTTCAGGGCATGGTTGGCGGTATTATCCACTATGAAATCAATGTTGGGTAATGGAAAATCGTCTTTCGGGCAGGCTTTATTGAGATCTCGATAATCTACGCACATGTGGACTTTCCCATTTGCCTTTGGAACGGGCACAATGTTGGCTAACCATGAAGGGTATTTGATCACCCGTAAGAAACCCACACTCAGTTGTTTTATCACTTCTTCTTTCACCTTCATGGACCATTCTGGCGTAAGTTTTCTCAACTTCTGCTTGACGGGCCTAAATTCTGGCTTGGTGTGTATTTCGTGCATGACTATCTGGCTTTTCAAACCTGGCATATCTGCATAGGACCAGGAGAAGATATCCATGTACTCATTCAGAGTTTGTGCGAATTCTTCTCTTTCTGTCTTACTTAGACTTGCCCCGATACGGACCTCTTTTCTTTCCTCTTCTGTCCCGAGGTTAATCACAAGAGTGTCTCCTTCCTCGCTCTGTATACGCTGCTCCTCCCGTTCAGGGTGTTCGTTTAGTCTTTCCAACTTCATATAAGCAATTACAGAATTAAAATCAACAGGATAACGCAAAACAGAGTTTTCTTCATTGATAATAGTGCTTACAGGTACAAGTTTAAAAAGTAAATCTAAGAGTGACTCCTCCCTAGCCTTACCCTTACTCTTATCTCTCGCCCTTACAATTTCACTATTTCCCCCTTTTTCTTGGTAGTCTGAATCAGCGTGTATCAAGTGTACAGGGTCGTCTCTTGGCTCCTTATCCCCTAGAGCCATGATGTCGAAGAGATTTTCGATCATTTCTTCCTCTTCCTCTTCCTCGTCTTCATTTTCTTCCTTCGGCCCGATTGTCAACTTGGTAGAGAAGCTGTGTATGATGTTTTCCTTGATATAAATGTCCTCTTCATAGAAGATTTTCCATCCTGGAACGTTTTCTCCGTCGCTGTTTCTCCAAGGCTATTGAAAGCCGCGAAAGGGGAAGTCCTCTCCTTCTTTGACGAAAAACCCGTTCAAATAGCTAAAACTTGGATACTGATGCCCTCGACTCCTTCTCTCTTGGTTGTCTTCTTCGATGTGTTGGTACCCTAACCCTTCTTTTTCGTGCCTCGTCACTAGTTCTAGGGCTTAGAGTAACCTTGGCTGCCCCATTCCTAAACTGGTTCCAGGTAAATATTTCATCATTCTCAGCATATTTGTGATCTTGGTGCTGAGACTGGGGATATTGTCAGGGGGTAGATACTCGATTCTCTGGGTGGTGAGAGCTTTTACTCGAGGCTCGTAAGAAAAGCCTCCCAACTATATATGATTTGGCTCTCGATGCCCAAAACAGGTAATTCCAGATCTGCCAAGGTCCTCTCAGGATCTCCTTGGATGGTGATTATATTCCCTTCGAACGGTATCTTGATCTTCTGGTGTAAGGAGGAGGGGAGTGCTCCTATGTCGTGTAGCCATGCTCTTCCCAACAGGAGGTTAAAACTAGAGGGAATGTCTATGATTTGAAAGTCGACTGGAAAGTTTCCGGGACCGACCATGAGATCTAGTTTTAAGGAACCCAGAACGGCCCTTTTGGTGTTGTCATAGGCTCTAATAGTCACAACTGACGGGGAAAGTTCTGAGTCTAAGATACCCAGGCATCTGGCGGTCTTCAGGAGGCAGACATTTATGGTTGACCCATTGTCGATGAGGACCTGTGGCAGGATTTTTTCTCGGGTCCGGACGGTGATATGGAGGGCTAGGCTGTGTTTCCTTCCCAATGGAGATAAGTCTTCATCTGAAAACGACAGACTTCTTTGGACTGTAAGCGACCCGATCATGCTTGGTAATTGTTCGGGTGTGGAGTCTGGTGATATGACGGCCTCGTCTAGGAGCTTGATAAAAGCGGTCCTGTGAGGTTTGGAGGCGACCATGAGGCCCGAAATGGTGATGTGTGCCTGAGTTTTCTTCAACTGCTCTAGTACTCGATCTTTTCCTATTTCCTTAGGAGGTGGTGACTTCTCGGCATCCATTGGTGGTGGCTGGTATACCCTCCCTGAACGGGTGATCTGTTGTATCCAAAGTGATGCCGGGTCTGACCCCTCTGAGATTTCCAATGACTCTGGCTCTGTTGACCAACTAAAAGTTTCGGGGGAGGTTTTTGTCATACAAATTGTTTCCTTGGTTGGGCCTCGGGGCTTCCACGGATGTTTTTTCTTATTCTGGGTCCATCCTATCCCACATTTTTCAGGATTGGTTTTGATTGTGAGTGGTTGTGGGATCCCCTGATTTGCCTTTCCTAAACCCTGTCCGGGTAGGAAGTTCATCTTAGCCATCCATTGGTCAATTATCGGATTGAGGCCTGGGGTCACTTGAGCCTTTGCTGGCAACACAACGGGTGCCTTACAGGCTGGGTCATCTTGAATGAGTCCTACGGGGTCAAAGCCTTCTTCATCAGTGGTCAAGGCGTTAATTCCCGCAGGTGGAGCGTGGTTAGGAAGTAGATTGTTGGTAACATTGGGCCCGCCGGGTGCGAGGATGGTTCCGGCTTCAATGAGGTCCTGGATACGATGGCGAAGAGCCAAGCAGCGTTCCGTATCATGGCCCGCTGTTTGATGGTATGCACAGTTTTCATTCATTCTCCAGGTGCTGGGAATAGGGTTTGGTGGGGGGGCGCGGGTTGAGTGGAGTGATCAGTCCGGCCTTTCGGAGTAGTTCCAGGCTTTTGACCAGGGTAGTGGGGAGGGTGCAGAAGTTTCTCCTTTTTTTGGCCTCAGCGCTTGAAGAGTCTCCTTGTGCAGGCCAACTCATCGGAGGGGCTTGTTGTGACTATTGGAATGGGTTTTGTTGATATGGGTACGAACTTAGTTGATTCACGGCTGGAGTGGCTGTCTTTCTCCCGGTGTATACGGCTTTCTTGGTATCAGTCTCTATTTTCTTGGCTAATTCTTCCTCTACTTGCGACCCCATACTCAACAGGGCTCTGAAGTGTGAGAATACATGTTTTCCCATGCAGCTCAGTACAGCTGGAGTGAAATTCTTCTGTATTATCTCCAACTGTTCTTCTTCATCGGGCCGTTTTGACATTTGGAAGGCCATCTCTCTCCAGCGTGTGACAAAATTGCTGACGCTTTCTTTCTCGCCTTGCTTGGCCATTTCCAGGTGTTTACGGGTAATTTCCAAATCCTCGTTGGACTCGTATTTGGTCATGAATTCCTTGACGATATCTCCCCAAGTCTTCGTGTGGTGTCTCTCCAGATCAAAAAACCATCTCAGGGCGGCTCCTGTGAGAGTCATGTGAAAAGCCTGAGCCAGCTCTGGCTCTCCACAGCCAGACACTTGCATGGATATAATGTAGGATTGAAGATGGGTTTTAGGAGGTGTGGTTCCTTTGAATTTGGTGATGGAAGGAAGTTTGAATCCCTGAGGTAATCTTGCTTCCGGGTAGAGGGAGAAGGCATTCATATCAGTAATCTCGTCTGCCCCTTTTATCAGAGAAATTACCCTTTGCAGAACCTTCATCTGCTCTTTCAGTTTCTTCATTTTTTCGCTCTCTCTTAACACCTCGTCGGGCTGTTCCTGAGCTATAACCGATTCTGCCTATACTACCCGAAGTCGGTTGATGTCTGGGTACTCATTAGGAGGGACTACTGGGGCCGGTGGTGGGATAGGTCTTGCGGGGACTTGTGGCAATGGTTGGTATTGGGGATCAAGGCCTTGCTGAGGTTACGGCCAGATGATGGGTGGCTCTTGTTGTTGGTAAGTGGGGCCTGAATCCGGGGCCCATTGGTTCTGATTATTGGGGTCGGTCTGAACAGGATCGGCTATAATGGGACTTGTTGGTGGTGGGTTGGTTCCTTGGACCGGGGGAAGCACTTGTGAAGACTGCCCTTGATCTCGATTAGGTGGTAGTCGTTCAAACCCTAGTGGTGCGGCTCGTCCAGCTGACAATTCTTTTACTTGGACTCGGGTACTCTGTTGTTCGTTTGTGAGGTTTGCTAAATTCATGTTGACGGTCATCAACAAACGGTACATCTCGGCTAAAGTTGGCTGAACTGCAGATGCCTCGGCTAGGCTCTAATCTGCCTCTTGATTCTCGCATCCATCGGCCATTTCGGGTGTGCTTGGTCTTACTAGTCTTTCGGTATGATCTCGACCGGCTCAACCTTCCAGTCTGTTGTCGTATTACGGATGTAGACGAAACCACGTGGCGAAGATGAAGGAAGACTACGATGCGACTAGATTTTTGCAAAAAGAACCACTAAAAATTGCCGAGAAAAGACTCGGGTTTTTTTAAAAAGGTGTCGTAAAGTAAGCCGTAAGGTGGTACATCCCCTACGGCTATTTGACAAGTGTTTTAGCTGACTCGATCTTATATGCAGCGCAGGTGTACGAACGGTTAAGGCTTCAGGCTCCCTCCTATTTGGCAAGACCTTGCGATATACCCCAGGGGCGGGTACGTGCAAGAGCCTTTTGATATACTTCCCTGGTACGTGAGTGTTCTCGTCACTCGATATACCTCGGGGGCGTACTTGGCCAAGGAGAGTGGAAGTAAATGCTTTCGGTTTATGTTGGCCCAAGCAAGCCAACTCCCTACTCACTTATAATACTTCCGAGGGTTTGGGGTAAATTCACACTCGTAGAACCAATGCATGATTTGTGAAGGTGCGTGTAAAGTTTGAAAGGTTGATTTCACAAATATCATTATCTTTATTACATATTTTTGAAAAACTCTCATTTTTAGAAAAAGGTTTCTTCTCAATCAATCAACACAAGTAGGGAAAGCAGTAAAAGTAGATATTCAACGAATAAACAAAAGTCCACATATAAGAGTCTAGTTTTCTAACAGTCCCCAGCGGAGTCGCCACTGTGAGAATCCACAAATACGACCCCCGGGTCTCGTCCTCGTTCGGTTGGGCGTCTGAAATGTCGGAACGGATTCCGTCGTTCCATTTGCTGGAGTATCTTTGTTGATTCATATCACATGTTCCTATGTTCTATTTCTAGATGCAAAAGGGTTCGTTCAGAGTCGCCAGTACGTTTTACGAGAAAACGGACAAAAATGATCGTATAAGAGGAAAGGCTATAGACAAGCCTTTCTTTACACATTTGTCTACGAAACCAGGATTCTATAGGGTTCGGAAACTATATTACGGTTTGGGAAGGTGTTAGGCACCCATTCCGCCCTTTCGGTCTCTAGTGGTCTTTTATATGTTTATTCTATGTTGAAAAATTACTGACAGTCTACTACTTTCTAAGTAAGAAAACCCTAATTTTCGGGAAAAATGGGAAAAGGGATGAAAACCTTTGTGTTCCGTGATCCAATGTTTAGTTTTGAGAGATGCAAATACAAGTGTCAATAGTTGTTCTTACTTTAGAGGGGGTTTTACCGTGTTATTTCTCAGATAACGATAATTTTTCTCGAGTTTGGATTCATTTGGGAAAAAGTGTTGGATCTTGTATCGAAACTAATTCAATATGGAATTAGAACTCTTGAGGGGAGTTCTACCAGATGTATCACAAACTATAAAACAGATAGGATATACCGGATTTTTAATTCCTAAGTAAGTTTTACCGGTCCGGGTTTTGAAAACAGGATTTTATCCGGATGGTAATATACTTACTCTTCTGGTTTTGTAAATAGTTTTATCAGGGTCTTTTGTTTTGAAAACGGTAGACTATTTATAACTTGGCAATAAGTTTATTCAAATGAAACGTGGACAAAACAACAGAAATAAAACAAGTACACCGATGTTTAATGTTAAATACTAGTAGAAACTTTCTTTACCTTCCCGACGAGAATAATAATAAGAAAGAAAATATAATACGGCAGAGAGATCTTCAGCGATAATGATCTTTTCCTTCTTCAGATATTTCCGAGAATTCGATTCCAGAGACGGGACACGTCGAGTGTCGAGAATAGATTCGATAATTCTTCAAAAATAAGACGATAATAGAGAATGCTCGATAAAAGACTAGAAAAGCAGATTTAAAGCTTAGAATTCTTCAATCTCCCGTCCCCCCCCCTCAACCCTTGGGGGTGTTGGCCTATTTATACTGCTCGGAAGAGTATGTCGCGCGACATTTCCCCAAAAAGGGCATATGTCGCGCGACAATGTGTCCAATGTCGCGCGACAAACGGCTGAAATGATGTTTCTGACAGACTGATGTGTCAGAGAGTGGATGGTCTGGTGTCAGGAGGGATTGTCGCGCGACAAATCCATTTGTCGTGCGACAATTCTATTTGTCGTGCGACAATTCTCTTTAAAAATAGGTTTGTTGGCCAACAAATCCTTCCGGAGTAGTTTCAGGTGCTCGGGTGGGTCCTGTGCCCAAAAATAATAGTTTTCGAAGGTCGTTAGGGTTCTTGCGGGAATCACGGATCGGGGTGTCTACAAATTCATAGAACTAGCTTAAGCTATAAGAAAGGGAACAGATCAATTGAACTTTTTTAATAATGAAACAATGAAAAATGAAGAGAAATACAAAAATGAAGTGAACCCCTAAACTTACAAAAAAGAAAAAGAATAACACAGCTATGGAGCAATTCACCTCATATGGACTAAATTTTATCTAGTATCTGGACAGGCTATGAGTTCAGTTGACCAACTTCTTTCCCCTCTCATGAGTTTAGTTAACTGACTTCTACTCTACTTTCGTTCATGTTATATATTCTTCTATGTAAGATATTTGTGTATGTTAAATGACAATTATAAAATTCTATAAATAACAGACATGCCAAATAAATTCAAATGAACAGGTATATATAAAAATATTCAACAATAACCAGCAATGGTGTATTATATCAGGAAAGACTATGCTACCCATTACCACACATGTTTATCTCTCTCTTAAAAGAAGATGGGGGAAAAAAAAGAACTAGTGCCTATAAATCATGATATTTAACCCTTCTCACAATTTGGTATTAATGATTTTAGATATAAATATATATAGAGAGAGGTCCACTTTTGTAATTTCATGTGTGTTACCTACCATGTCAACTTTTGGAAATGCCATGCTTTAGAAACTGGTCCAGTTCTGATGTTGAACTATGGCATGGTTTATGATTTTATCCCCACAAGTACATTATCTTCTTTACAAAAAGAAAATAAATAAACAAATAAACCTCCTAACCTTATACATATATTTTGCTTTCAAATATTAAACAAACGTACCAACAAAGGATAAAAATTCAAATATATCCGTATCATGTTCACAAATAGCCAAAGAAAAACTTATTAATTTATTTATTTAAAGAAAAAAAACTAAATTATTCAATTACAAAAAAATAAAGTTATCCTGGTCCATGCATTGATTGATGGAGACATCCCCTGCTCTTCTAAATCCTCAGCAAAGTTTTCACAATGTACTTTTGATGTATAAAAAGGTTTCCATGAAAACACATGCATTCATAGCCTCACAATTTTTAAACTAAGGTACATGGCACCTTCAAAAAAAATTAAAAATATCTGCAAAGGACCATCTAGTATAGCAAAAAGTCCAACTAAGGCAATAAGAGTCCAACTCCATGTTGTGAGAATTATACCTTCCAGCCACTTAATGTTTCTGCCTTCATGACCCTCGCACTTGTTCTAAGGACCATATACTATAGCAAAAAGTTTTGATCTTTTTATCATTGAATTAGGTTGGTAAAATATGAGAAGATACATATGGGAAAGTACCTTTGATTAGTTCCTTTGACGCTAGATATTATGTTCAACATTTGCTATAGCAAATCAACATCTGTCAATTTTCATACCCTGGAAAATGCAGAATAAGCACAAGCAAGTTTAAATTAGATAACCCATAAGCATCAAATTAGAACATCCAATACAGATGCATACCAACTTATATACAAATGCAGATCACTTACAAAAAAGTTACCAGCATTAATGAAATTGATGATCCCTTTGTTCCCTGTTGTTTGCAAGAGAGCTGGAAATTGACTGGCCGTCACAACCAAGAACTCTAGCAGGGCACAAGAGAACTTAACTTGCTTAATTAGCGTTTAACTTATATACATGTACTAGTAAACTTTGAGGTTTTTAATACTGAGATGTTGATAACATTTGTTATGATTTGGGCACAAGAGAACTTGACTTGCTTTATTAGTATTTAACTTCTTTAATTAGAATGTAATTATAAATTAATCAAATCTGTGGGAATTTTTTTGTTGTTCTCCTGTCTTAAATTAAGAATCTTTGAATTTTCTATGTTTTATGAAAACACGTACCACTATTAAATTAATCAATGGTAATCAATATAACTTATATTCTATAGTGAGATTTTGTACATTGATAATGTCCTTAAAAATGACAAAATAAATACAACTCTTACTTTAAGACACCCGAAAAAGGAAAGTGAGATTTTTAAATTAAGATGAAGAAATTATAAGCAATGTTCAAAATGCCCTCATCACAAAAGTTTCTGGCTCCATCCCTGCCTATAGATAGGTGATGCAACACCTGAGAGAGATAAAGAAAATATAAAGGATAGGATGAGGAAAGGAGAATTATAGATAGTAGGGAACAGGAGGAAACAGAGAACAGAGGAAGGGGAGAAAAAGATGCAAAGGGGGAACCAACAGAATAAAGTAAAAACATAGCAACGTGAAAAAAAAAATGTATATCGTCAATCTTTAAATAGTAAAACTTATCCTCACTTAGTTGTAAGGAAGTAGTGCTAAAGATGACCAATACTCATGCTTAGAAATTGCCGATATTTGCGGAGATACCTAGAAAACAAAGAAAATATAAGGAATATAAATTTCATTGACGAAGCAAACAAAATAGTTTCTAGTTATCTGCGGAGATACCTAGAAAACAATTTGAAGCACCTTGTATTCCGTTCAGGCTTGGACTTGTATATACATAATTCAAAAGATAAAAAGTGAGAAAATTATGAGTGGCCTAATATGTAAATAATGCATTTGACATACACAAGATACAAGTAAAATAATGCATTAAAGTTAAAAGGTGGCATTAAAGTCAAAAGGTGAGTAAACCATCAATCTGGTAACCACGTAAAGCAAATATTGCCAATGTAAAAAATGAATCAAAGATGACAAGTTCACGACCTTGATCACCACTGATTCAAACATCAAAATCATATTAAATACATAAATTTAGGATAAATTGCATTCTTAGTTCAACTTGGATACATTTTATTTCTGTAGAAGTAACCACCCAACCCCTACCCCCCATCTTTTTTTTTAATCCTTAAAGACCAGTTTCTTTTTTCTCCTTAAAATTCATACATGCACAGAGCATATGCTAACAGAATTTCATAAGCTATACGGCTCCATTTGATAGCAACATGGAAAATGACAAGAAACCAACTAATTTGGGCAAGAAGATGAAAAATAAGTTAAAGATGCGGTGAGATACTTTCAATCTCATACTAATTTGAGATAGAGTATTAAATTCTTTGTTAGATATACATCCATTTAGGAAAATCTAGTTTCTCACTAGTATTTTATAATCCAAAATAATATTCTCAGATATTAGCAAATTAAATAAACATATGATTAGATATAAACATTTTCAAAAAGGGGCATTCTGTGGTGTTACATAATGTGAACTCCTTGCAATGTTCTTGAATTTATAAGGCAGAAAAAACTCAATTAAAATAACCTAACGACATATTTCTCTATACCTAAATAAGCAGGTAGACAAGATATATATATATATATATATAAGATCCTATATTATGTGTTACATAGTTAGATCCTATGAAAAATACTTGCAGCCTCCTTCATCTATTACATAATTATAACCTATAACAAATAGCAATAACAATTACGTCTTCTTTTCTATCCTAAGATTACAGTTGATAACCATTTTAAATTTTTTCTTCCTTTAATAGTGATGCAAATTGATTCCTCCTTTATTCCCCGTCACTTAGGATTATAAATCTAAATAAATTTAAACATTATTATTATTATCAATCCATCTAATTTCTACTGATTAGAGTAAGTATGACCAGAGGAAATAAGAACAAAAATTATTTATCCAAAGCAAACTATTTCTTTAAATTACCAATCTGATCTATACAAAAAAAAAATATGCCTATACACCAAAAGATATTCCTTCTCAGCTCGTGTTCTAGTAGAAAACTAGTAAAATCATCTAAACTAAACAACAAAGGTATTAGTGCTAATGCAAATCCAATAGATTTAAAGACAAATATGCATCTATAATCAAAAAAATGCTTACCGAAGTCTATTTTGGGACCTCCGAACTCTAAAGAGAGAGTTAACTAAGCACTAGAGATTAGTTGTGTTCTATGAACCAAAACCTTAAGTCAGAGAAGGAGATTAGTATGAAGCTCGTTCGTATTAAATGAACTAGAGGGAGAAGAAAGGAAAATCTTACCTGAACAATATTGTGCCAAAGCCCTAGCTAATTGAGACACAAATATTTGTGGTGACGGTGGTGTCAAAAACTAGGTCATAGAGATTAGGGCACGATGGGCAGATTCGTGGTGGAAGAGTAAAGATAAGCGAGTAATCGATTTGGGGAGGAGGAGTATTCGATCAAAATCTGAAGAGAGAGTTTGAGATTTGGTGGGGCGTGGGTGGAGATTTGGACGAGAGAAACAACAAGGTAGAGATTTGGGAGAGAGGAGTAGGGGTTGAGTGAGGGTGGAGACTGGGGCCTCAAAATTAGAAAAAGGGGGAGAGGGAGAGTGAAATTTAGAGAATACACATTGTAACCACGGATTTTCACCTCCGGGTCCCGGTTAATCACGGATGCAGTGCGTGACGACAGGTTTAAAATATGAAATCCACAACTTTTAAAAACTTTTCTTAAATAAAATATGATCCCATTCAAAGTCTCGTTTTACAAAATCCCGACATGTGGAGTTCAGTTAAAGAAAAACCAAACCTGTGAGATTTACAAAGGACATTTTCATAATTACAATCACATCCAATTCCACATATATATATATATAAACCATTTATACAAATCCATAATCCATCACCCAAAATAGTTGTAAAGTTCATATATAATTACAAAGTGTTTAACATAACAAAAGATTATACACATGGTCCTTTGTCAAAGGACTCAGAGGTTCTATAGATATCAGAGGCTTCTAAATGGATACACCGAGCTCCAATCCCCAAAGCCTACCCTGCAAAATTGTTAGAAAACAGGATGAGCCAAATTCGAGCTCAGTGGGAACTATATAGGTTTTATATAGAGAATACACATTGTAACCACATGCACGTGCATGTTTATATAGAAAGTAAGTTCTTCACTTTAAAATAATGGTTCGAAGACCGTGCATAGCAATGCAATCCGCACACTCGTGCATGCAAACCCCACTAGGATTCCTATCCTAGCCACCGGATACTAACTACCTAACAAACCGATCATATCTGTCAATATCCCATAAGTGAACCTCTCACGTGTTCCTATATTACTAAGGAATCGTCAATCCAAGGTCATCTCGTTCTAATGCTAGCTTCCTAAGGGGTGTCACGCCTTACTGGATTAGTTTTACAGCTTGTGTCGACTACCCATGCCTATATCGAAAGTCAATAACTATAGGCAAAGTATTTGTTGTTTTCACTTTAATTATATTCATTATGAATCCTATACTTGGCTAGCTAATAGGCTTTAGCTCAAGATCATTCGTCTAAGCCATTATATATGTTACAGTGTGCTCTTAATAGGCTATCTCGTTAGTTATGATTTTTCTTTCAATTATTAGTGCTTTAGGTTCATTATAATCTGGCTATCAAGTCTCGTAAACCACACTTACTCACACGCCCATATTCTATATCTAAGGTTCATAGTTATCATCTCATTCCATTTTATATATTAATACATTATGAAAGGCTCCACAGTTTTGTATGTGTACATTGTTTGTCTAAAAGTGTCCGCCTACGTCCCTACATCATTTATATCATAGCTGAAGCAACACACAAATAAATATGCGATATAATAATAATAATAACATAATCGATAATCCCACAACAACTCTCGTATCATATCTCCAGCATAATGCCTCAGTTTCACCTCGCGATCAGTACATCCAGGCCCAGAACACTGGATCTCGAAAGGTCCAAGGCTCTTATTTCTGTCTCCTCCGAGTGGGGAGTAGCTCAGGGACTTAGTTCTCCAAGTAGATCATTCGGAGATAACCCATGCATGACATTTTCCTAGGGACAACATTCTGAATAGTTAACGAGGAGAACACCTCATACAAACCACATCGACACTCTGGAAAGAACTACACCAGGCTATACCCTAGCAGGGTAATGACCATTAGTAGCTCAACTACTTCCCGGGGAACTCGCCATTGGGAAAATAGTGGCACACGGGACTTGCTTCACTGCCGGGGAAACTCATTTAACCCAGAACACATAGTCCTATGGGAAGGCAAGATACATAGAGTGGGCTATCCTTTGTGGAAAACCACAACCACCGGCGGAGTCACCAACTTTATTTTTTCGGTGCACAGTTTAGGGAATTTCACCCAAGGGAGGCAAATAGGCGGCCCGTCTTCGAGCCACGAGGGCGCTACCCGGTGCTCGTTCCATCATATCCAGCCCATACGTGCGATCGTAACAACATGAATATATCGATTTCTCACTTAACAATGTATAAAATCATCAAATCATCCATCACACGTATGGCTATCAATATATATATATATATATATAATCACATAATCGTCATCATTATAATCATCGTTCATTCATCATTATCATAAGTGTCACTGCCACACTTATATTCCATGACTTTATTGCCAACTAGTTCATTATTAATGCGTTACGTCCCATATGCACCGAGTGTATAACATTAAGGCCAATAGCGTTTTATGGTAGTTCTCTAGCCATGTATTCTAGCTAAGCATTGAATATCGTGCTTTTAGTTCAGTCTTTATATAGTTACGGCTCTCCTAGCCATATACAATCACGGCCAAGGCAACCCATGCCCCACCAAGTTATAGTTATTACACTCCTAGAGTGTATTGTAGGTGTACTCTCGTAACTACTGCTAATAAGGTCCATATAGGGCACTAGTCTCAAGGATTAATTTATATCGTTCCCATCAAAGTGGGTTTCCAGTGTAAGTTCGAGGATAATGTTCTACACTTGCAACTAAGGGCATATCTACATATATCTACCTCTTATAACCCATAACTAACACTAATCTAATCATAAATCCCGAAATCTCCTTTAACCTAGTTCATACCTTAAGCTAGAAAGTGGGTATGATGTGTATATGAGAAAATAAGGGTCCGTTCGGTAGCGTTTTTAGAGACCTGTTTTTGTTTTTTGAGTTCAAAAACGAATGAAAAATGCGTTCGGTAGGATATTGACAAAAACACGAAAAACGTTTTCGGAAAACGAATTCAAGTTTAAAGCATAAAACGCAAAAACGATGTTTTCACCATTTTCAGTCTTGCAATCTTCATTTTCACTATTTTCGTTCTCGAAAAATGTTTTCACTATTTTCATTCTCGGAAAATTCATTTTCTCATTTTCATTTTCTGAATATATTCTTAGAAAACATTCTCCGAAAACGTTACCGAACGGGCCCTAAGGTCCATAGCATGGTAAGAAATTATAATACATGACATATATGTGATAATATATCTATATGCATCACTAATCACACCTCTAACCAACCTATCCCACATGAACATCACAAACCTAGGGTTTTATCACAAATCCCCATTTTTAGTAAAAAAACTCTAATGAAACAACAATAATTTGAAATCAAGGGTTTAGTACTAGTGTTCCCACCTTAAAGAATCAAGATTGAGGAATTGAGGAAGCTCCACGCACGAAGACGAAGGTCGAAGACGATGAATAGTGAAGGAGAAAGTGATTTGGGGCTCTAATCTTGGATGAAGGATGAGAGATGTGTTTAATACCTTGTTTATCTCTCTAGAGCTCTCTCAAGACTCCCTCTCATTCCTCCTAATGGTTAATGCTCGAAAATGGAGAGTTTAGGGTGGAAAATAGGTGAAAATGGGTTAAATATCGTCAAAATCGACTTTCAGGTGAACCATGATCGATCATGGCCTTCCATGATCGATCACGAACAAAAAAAATGTCCACAGAAGGGTCCATTAAAGATCATGGTGGTCACTGCACCAACAACTGACTTTTTGAACCCGAAATGGACCTCTAAATGGTTGAATCTCGACTCGGCCCAAACAGAAATTTGTAGAGGGAAAAGAAATGAAGATGTGGCCGTAAACGGGGAGTCGTTTGGACATCGGATAAATAAGGTATGGCCTCTCAAAGTTGGCCAGAAATCGACGAATCGCGAAAAGTCAAAACACGCTATTACACCTCGGTTTCAACCTGAACCACTCGAATAACGTAACGATCTCCCCATCAAACTTAATATGTCTAATATGACATGCTAGAAGTATTGGGTTTGGTGCGAAGAGCTCGGAACCCAGTGCTCGCTCTCCAATAAAGATTAAGCCTTAAGACAAAGTTAACGCGGAAGACGGAACATGGAGTATTACAGCCATTTTTAAACAAATTTCATCCTCGAAATTTGAATTGGATCAAGTACAAAATTATTATTTTTCTTTTAATAATAATGAAATGATCAACGAAAATAAAAAATATTCATGAATCATAACAAATCATCATTTATGTTTATCCTCGTTCTTCATGCTTTCAACCATGGTACGAATGAATCCCGCATGCCTTACAAAGATACTAAAGACAATGGGATGTGTTGTCCCTAAATACTCGTTCTTGGTGCTTTCAGCAATGGCACGAGTCAACTCACGTTCCTCACAAGGACACTGACTTGGTTAAGAAATAGGATGTGTTGTCCCTGCCCAATTTGCATAACAAAGATGGTATCCTAAATATATATCATTGTCATTTTTCTCTTTAAATATTATTATCAAAATTTTCCAAAGCTTTATGCCACCAAATCAACAATTTCAAACCAGCCGTTGGGATCAAACCCAATTTTTTATAGAAAAAAAAAACCAACTTAAATGTTTCAATTGCTTTCATTAGTAATTTAAAATGGCTAAGCCATAGGAAAGAAACTCCAACTTTGAATGTTAAACCTCAATTCCGACCTCCATTTTGGTATCAGAGGTATGGTAAGTTGTGAGTAGTCACTCTATTTAGGGTTCTCTCCAAGCTTTATAAGTAACTTCTATTTGATCTAAATACAGCCTTGTGATTTCAAAATTATACATTAATTAGTACGAAAGCTTAGCTCTATGATTAGTATGCTTTGTGATTGCCACCAAGAGTGGATCTTTGACATTAGAAAAATTAGAAGCTAATCTATCCAGAAAACAGTCATTAGTCTGGAAAATTAGTTAATCATATGCATCGAATCCCGTGAGATTTTTGCAGCAAAGAACCGTTGTGATGTAACTCGAAAAGTACTGGTGTGATCTTAAATAATTTATC